>JBBYHQ010000023.1:14829413-14855315 GCA_038382645.1 Spergularia azorica | reverse complement strand
CCAGCCACTCGACTAAGCTCTCGTGCTGAAGGTATATAGTATTGCTGCAGTAAATATAGTGAAATCAGAGCAAAATGGTAAGATCCTCTGAAATCAGATGTACAGTCTGATGAATATGAACGGTCGAAAGCTCATGAATTACCTGGTACCAGAGAGAGATTACAGTAACAGGTATGAAAATCACGAAAACCTCCTAAGCGACTTGTGACATCAATACTATGACTCCGATAAGTTGGACCACTGAGAATGCAAATGCACTGACTGCACCGGAAACCATCAGATCCACAGAAGTTTGATCTGTAGAAACCTGTAACATGAAAAATATGATTCTGCAATCTTTTATTTTGTCATATCATATAACCTTAAACATGACAAATATGTCATCTTGTCACGTAAAGATTTTAAGATGAAAAAATGGCTATGACATCCAGCCAGTGTATTCTTCAATTCAAAATTTCTTGTGTAAGCAGAGAGGAACACGAACCCGGTTCAAGATCCGACCACTTGGTGTAGCATCAAAAAATGACATTGGAGCTCGGAATATACAGGCGTGCATCTTATTGAAAAGAATAGTTGCGGTCTTGTATGTGGCCGTTGCGAAAAGAGTAGACCTTAATAGGACACAGAACGTACCTCCAGCAGCCAAAGCAACATAAATTTCTAACAATTTTTTTGTATTAACAGTAGGGTTCGCGTTAGATGAGGCAGGAGTTGCCCAGGCCATCCAATAATTGCCTAAAATTTGTAGAACCTGAGACAAAACCTGAGATAACAATATGAAGGGAACCAAAGCTCCTCCATATGCTGCTGTGATGTACTTCCAGTACACTGCTTTTCCAACTCGACCTTTCTCTCGCACTTCATCTTCAACTAGTTGCCTTACGCCAACTGATTTACTGTTTTGATCATCATTGATGTCCTCTTCTATGGATATTTGTTCACTATGGACACTATGCACGCTACGCACACTATGCACACTACGCAACTTATACAATATTGGCTCTGATTCTTTAAGTGCGGTTGATTCAACTGAAGACAAGGCTTGTTCATGTGCTCCTACAAGCTTGTATGAAGTCCGTTCCTGAAGCCAGAATGTCAGTGTACTTTCCTTCTTGTAATATCCTCCCTTCCTTCATTACCTATCAGTTTCAGATTGTAGTTAAGTCCGAGTAACAAAATTCACTTAAAGTAAGAACAACTCAAAAATGGAGAAAGGAGGACATATCAAATGACTTCTGACCAAGATATGATCAGCAGAAGACAAGAACTCCACTTGGTGTGTGACATAAATCACTGTTTTGGATTGTAAAAGCCTTTGCAGACATTCCTGTAACAGATGAGCAAAGAACACTCAGAAAATCACAAAACACCCGGACAAAAACAAGTTAACGAAAAATAATGGATGGATATAGAAATACCTTGAAAACATGACTACCAGTGTGAGCATCCAAAGCACTAAAAGGATCATCAAATAGGTAGATGTCAGCATCTTGGTACAGGGCGCGCGCTATCTGTACCCTTTGCTTCTGACCCCCACTTAAATTGATACCCCTTTCACCAATAACTGTTTGATCTCCAAATGGTAAGACTTCAAGATCCTTTTTCAAGGCACAAGCTTCTAGAATGTTGTCGTATTTTCCATTATCCATCTCACTACCAAACAGAATGTTATCGACAATTTTGCCACTCTGAATCCAGGGGGATTGTGGCACATAAGCCGTGGATCCACTCAGTCTCACTGTCCCGGAAATCTTTGCCAGCTCTCCTAATATACACGAGAGTAAAGCCGACTTTCCAGAACCAACTGTGCCACAAACAGCCACTTTCATACCAATGTGAACCTTAAAATTGATGTCCTTCAGTGACAGGTGTGGTGTAGAAGGATCCCAGCTAAAGTTTCCTTCATCTACCGCGACTACTACCTCAGACGTACCACCAGAGAGTCTCTCTACAGAGTCAAGCTCCAAGTCATCGAGGCAGAGGAATGAGGCAATTCTGTCTAGGGAAACTTTTGTCTGAATCAACATAGAAATTGTTTCTGGAAGAGAATAAATTGGATCCTGTAGAATCTTGAATGTTGCTAGTGCAGTCAGAACCTTTCCTGTTTCAAGAGGGGTACCTATGACTGAACAAGTACCAAATGAAACGACAGACACAAATGTCGGAGAGAAAAAGAAAAGAAATATAGACAAAGCCAAAGTATAAAGATATCTCATCAGCCATCTATTCTCAGTATTTCGTAGCTCAACAATCTTCGACAGAAACTTCATCTCCCAAGCTTGAAGCTTCAAAATCCTCATATTCTTTAAAATTTCAGATGTAGCTTTCATCCTCTTATCCTTGGATTCCATCAACTTTGTCTGGGACCTCTTAATAATGTTTGAAAGGGGAAAATTAACCAGGATTACAAGAACAGCTGCGACAAGTGAAGCAACTGATGCCAGGCCTAGACATTTATACAAGATCAACAAGGCCAATCCAACTTGCAAGATAACCACCCATGGATCATGCAAATAATAACTAAACTCACCAACCCTCTCTGCATCAATAGCAATGAAATTGATCATCTCCCCGCTTGTCTGACCTTGCTTTGCGCGACCAGACAATGTCAAAGCCTTCCTGTAGATTTTCTCCATAAGCACTGCCTTTATCCTGATTCCTACCACTTGAAGCCAAAAAACTCGATGTTTTTGAGCAAGACACTCTACAATTTTGGCTACAAAAAACACAGAAACCAAAACAAAGCCCTCATTCTTGAATTCCCTCTTCCCATTAAGGTATTGAACCAATGTGTTGATGAGGTATGGACCAACATATGAAGCCACAGTACCCAAGAAGCAATACAATGCTGTCCATAGGATATCTGACCATGTTGTAAAGATTAAAGATTTTGCAAGCTGAATCGTTGTCACCTTCTTATCTTCACCATCACCTTGTTTGACAGACTCTAGAAATTTTCCGAAAATTTCATAAGACACATTAACATCATCCTTACCAGAGAGTGGAGGAATGTCATCAAGGTCCAATGTTTTCTTGTAACCCTTGGTGATTAAAGAGCCTACCCATGAGAAAGTTAGAGTACTCAGGAAGCCAGCTTTCACATATGGACTCACGGATTCACTTCCCATTTTCTTAGTTAACGGTAGTAGTTTTTCCTCTGAAAAACTCCCTAAATGTCAAAGCACAACAAAAGAAGGAGACCTGGGATAACTGTTACAATTGAACATGCATGTTTTTCATGAATTTGCAAGCATGAGTATTGTGGAAGCTGACTATTTCTGGTATGCCATTAAATCAGTGGGACCCACGAATTATAGTAGCACTCAATGTAGTAGGATACTTACCATAATAGTCCTAAAGCTTAATTGTAGTTCAATTAATGGTTTTAGGGTGGATAAAAGTTTTGAATGTAAATTTGAATTCGAGCATTAAAGGTTAGACCTAGACATGACACACGCGTCGGGCTCGAGCCCAAGATTGAAAAACAAGAAAACACTATAAAGTCACTTATAGTAGATTCCAAGAGAACATCTTACAAAATATAGTTAGGTACTAAGCACCGTATTGACCGTAATCTAATGCAATATAACAAAATTAATAAAAGCGAGAATCACAACAATGTCTAATTGTTCTTCTTCTCGGTCATATATATTTTTCCCTAATGGCAACACCATACACGGAATAAAGCAGTAAGACTTACATTGTTTAAGGGTGATAAACTTACAGGTGTTATTGAGAAATCAAAGTACTGAAGTTTATATATTTTTCCTCAGGTACACCGACTCCATCATCCATCATCCATCATCAATAACTTTGTTACTCTGCTCTAGAATTAGATCTTGTTGCATATTCTGCAACAAGCTTTGCAAAGGAAGACGATTTATTGTCCAGCAACCTCAAAGGTGAATCACATTCTTCGACGAGTCCGTGGCTTAAGAGCATCACCATATCACTGTCAATGACTGATGTGATCCTGTGTGCAATAATAATGACAGTTGAATCAGAGAAGTGTTCCCTTAAAGTCTGCTGAATCAGGTTATCTGTAGCTGTGTCTACTGATGCAGTCGCTTCATCGAGAACCAGCACTTTGCTCCTCTTCAGAAGTACACGCCCTAGACAAACTAGTTGCCTCTGACCCATGCTCCAATTCTCTCCATTCTCAGCAACTGTAAATGTCCAGAACATCAGCATTTTTAAGAAAAGAAATCTAAATTTCTCTTTTGTCTAAGTGACCATATTATTCTTGACATATTTAAGCTGATTAGAAAAAAACGAACCTATTGAATCAAGCTTTCCTTTTTTCTTTCTAACCTCGTCCGCAAGTTGGCACTTATCAAGAGCCTGAATCAATGACAAAATACGAGAATTATAACAGAACCCGTTTCAGGAAAACAATATTGCGAAACATCCTATAGCTACGATCACTTTGTCGTAATTTAGAATTTATTGGTGACGGTTTTTGATCTATTAGTGTCCCATTTCACAAACATAAATCATTTTTTCATGTTATGGTTTCTACCAAAAGTTGGTGAAAATGGAAATGAGTGAATTTGTACCTCCCATATCTGTTCATCGGTGTATTCTTCCAGTGGATCCAAGTTGCTTCGGACAGTCCCTTCAAACATGGTGGGATCCTGAGGAATAATGCTCAATCTAGACCGCAAATCGTGCAGTCCAATTGAGGAAATGTTGATGTCATCTATGAATATCTGTCCTGCAGCAGGTTCAACAAGCCGGAAAAGTGTCTGTATCAGTGTTGATTTACCACTGCCTGTCCTGCCTACAATACCTGTCTTCTTTCCTCCCTGGAAAGTACATGATATACCGTGCAGTACAAGCGGCAACTGTGGCGCATACCGGACCTGCAAACATATACATTTGTTAAAAAAAGCATGTGTTTTGATTTTGAAGCCTAATTTTCTATGGAAATAATCGTCCATTATCTCAAAGAGTCCCGCCTATGGCGAGTTATGGGGTCGTGGATGCAGGAAGTAATGAAAAGAATTATGAGTGAATGAGAGGACAAAACACCTTAAGGTTCTGTATGCTGATTTCTCCAGAAGACGGCCAAAGTCTGTGTGGCCTGTTTTCTTCAATAACAAGCTGTGGCTCGCTCGGTATACATGTATACTGAAGGATCCTCTCAACTGAGATGATTCTATTCTCCATGTTACACAACTGCCATATCATCCAACCTTGTACTGTGTTTAGATTAAGTCCATATGTCACAGCTAGACCAGCAATTCCTGATCAGGAGAAGTACTGTCAGAAGGTTGTTCAAAACCTGAAAAATGGCCAAAAGGCGACTAGTAGGCTACCATATGAAGCTTACAGCATACCAGGTTCAATCAATCCAACAGGAATAGAGACCAAAAATATTAGACAGCAGGCAAAGGTAACTGATGACAACAAGTCCAAGCGAAAGCAAAGCCATTGCATTGAAGCTGCATTGTAGAATTTCGGTCTCGAATATCCATTTATAAGATTTATGCTTGTCTCACAAAATCTTGATTGTTGATCAAAGCTTCGTATAGTTGTAGCTCCGGATATAGTCTCAGCAAAATGTTGTATCACTGGAGCTTTAGTCACTCCAACCAATCGACAAAGTTCTCGTGCTGAGGGTATATAAAATTGCTGCAGAAAGAATTTAATGTAATTCTTGTAAACACAGGACTAAAATAACCCACAAATAAAGATGAATGTCTCATAAATTTTACCTGATACCAAATAGAGATTGCAGTAACAGGGATAAAGATCACGAAAACCTGCCACGCGATTTGTGACATCACCAGTATGACTCCAAGAAGTTGGATCAGTAAAAACGCGAAGGCCCCAACTTGATTTCCGATGTTCATATCAACAGCACTTTGATCTGTAGAAGCCTGAAACCAGATAAACATGAACATGCAGGTTAATGATATATGAGACCTATGGCTACGTTACTACACAAACACTTTGCTCACAATAATTTTTCAAACAGAAGCATCTTTACTACAGATTGTATGAAACAGATGTGACTGGATTAAAGCAGAGAAACACATACACGGTTTAAAATCCGACCACTTGGTGTAGCATCGAAAAATGACATTGGAGCACGGAATATGCAGGAGTGCATCTTACTGAAAAGTACTGTTGCAGTCTTGTATGTAGCAGTAACAAGAAAGGTTGACCTTGCAAGAACAAAGAACGCGCTACCAATGGCAAATGCAACATAGACCAATATCAAGGTATTTGCATCAACAGCAGGCTCAGCATCAGATGAGACAGGAGTTGCCCAAGCCATCCAATAATTGCTTCCAATCTGAAGAAGCTGGAAGAAAACTTGAGATAGCAATATAAATGGAACCAAAGCTCCCCCATATGCCGTTGTGATGTACTTCCAGTAGACTGACAGTCCAACTCTACCTTTCTCCCTTTCTTCTTCTTCCACAAGTTGCCCCTTAAGCTCCATTAAATCATCAGATTTATCGTTGACACCTTGATTTATTTCCTCTTCTAAGGCTGTCTTGTTGCTGCTGTCCTCGTGAACTATTGGTTCCGATTCACTAAGATTAGTCAGGTCAAGTGAAGACATAGCTTGCTCATGTGCTCCCACAAGTTCCAGGAAGTCTGTTCCTGCAGTAAGAACATCGTGGTACTTTCCTTCTTGAATTATACTTCCATCTTTCATGACCTATCAGATGAAGAATTCTTTAAGTTAAGACTCTATGTAGCCAAAATTTGGACAAATAGAAAACAATCAATTGAACAAATGACCACATCATCATATAAATTCTCACCAAGATTAGATCAGCAGCTGGCAAGAACTCGACTTGATGCGTGACATATATCACAGTTTTGGACTGTAAGAGCCCAAGAAGACACTCCTAAAATAAATGAACAAAAAAAAAGGAAAGCCGAATATCATGAGTGCAGACATTAGATCAAGATACAACATAGCATTTGTATAAGTGGAATAATAAGAAGAGACTGATACCTTAAAAAGATGACTTCCAGTATGAGCATCTACAGCACTGAAAGGATCATCAAAAACGTATATGTCTGCATCTTGATAGAGTGCACGAGCTATTTGTATCCTTTGCTTCTGACCACCACTTAAATTGATACCTCTCTCACCAATTGTAGTCTGGTCTCCAAAGGACAAGATCTCAAAATCCTTCTTCAAGGAACATGCTTCTAAGACCCTGTCATATTTTCCAGCATCCATTTCACGGCCAAAAAGTATGTTATCAACAATCTTACCACTTTGAATCCATGGAGATTGTGGAACATAAGCTGTTGATCCACTCAGCTTAACAGTTCCAGATAGCTTTGGTACTTCTCCCAGTATACAGGAGAGTAAGGTCGACTTTCCAGCACCAACTGTACCGCAAACAGCTACTCTCATGCCATGATGAACTCTGACATTAAGACTCTAAGAAATTCCGAAAACTGATATATGACTCATCTACACTATCTTTACCAGAAAGAGGAGGAACATCCTCAAGGTCCAAAGTTTTCCTATAACCCTTGGTGATTAAAGAGCCTACCCAAGAGAAAGTCAAATTGCTCAAGAATCCAGCATTCACATATGGACTCAACACAACATCATTCTCAAGTTTCTTGCTTGAATCGCCACTTTTTCTACCATTTCCATTGTTTAAAAGGCGCTCTTCTAGACTACTACCATCTCTAATATTCTTCCCAAACATCCCAACCCAACAATAGAAAAGACTTGATATAACAGACACAACATCTGGCACCAATACTTGAGTTGGCAAGCCACAATTTTCAATACACTCAACTATGTCAATTATAAAGCAGTAAGTGGAGATAACAAGGTAAAATCCACCACCAAATTCTCAAAAGAAGAGGAAGCTTCACACCATTTGAGTGGTAGAATTGAGTATACAGGTAAACAGTAAGTAGCAACCAGGCAATGGCTCGGAGGGCTAAATCGAAAAGGGTTACTAAATTTTGTTCTGACCACTCATTTTCGCGCCAAAAAAAATAACTCCAGCAGCAGCATAACACAAGATTAAATAAAGAAAGAGACAAAGAAGAGCAAATAACAGGTTTGTAATACCAGAAAAAGGCTTCTTCTTTAAGTTGTTCACTGGCATGAATTTTTCGACGTAGTTGGCATACCCATGCAGCAATCAGACCAAACAACAGAATCAGGTGCACTAAAACTGAAGATCCTCTCAGAAAGAGGGGCTCTTGAAGGAAACTAGCAACTGACATAGGCACCTTCATATCCATAATCAGTAATTTTGAAGTTTCATACAGTGACATATTTCTTATGGAAACACTTCTTTAGAGAGTGTTACAAAGCTTGTCCAAGAAACTACTAATGAACTAGGCATAGCATATATATAGTTGACAGAGGCAAAGGCTAAAAGAAGTTTATGAAGTACTGCTAAACTGAGGAAAGACTAAGAAAATGCATTTCAAGTTTGGACGTCTGAAAAATTAATAGTATATAGGTTCGTGACATCTAATTAACGGAAAATAACATGGCTCGAGAGGTGGTACTCAATAACATGGTTCGAAATAAATCTGCATTAACACGGTCATTTGTGGCTCCCTTTCAGAAAACAAGAATAAATCAGAAAGACCAAATACATACTCCACTTAACTAGACTAGTATAAGCAAAGACCAAAATAACGAAAAGAAAGTGCTAGGAAACTCAACTTTCAATTCTATTTTATTTGGGTTAGAAAAGTCATGCTTGACTCTACACTGACAGGGAAATCTCTATGAAAAACATGACTGCTAGAAATACTTACAATTATATACGTATACTCCTCCGTCCCAAATTAAACATCCCATGTAATTTGAATATGTGAGAGGATTTCAAACGACATGAAAAGTTTAAATTGGGATGAAGGAGTGCACTATTACGGGTCACAATGCTCTTGATCCACACTTGAGAGCCCACTTAGACTTTTGGTCGAGATGTCTCTCTCATAGACAAAACGAGTGCTCTATATAAAAACAGTAATTAAAGTAGAATGGTTGACCACTAGTCCACAACCCTTTTGGCTCCTATTGTCCTTCTCACCTCTGGCTGTTTGGCACTTAACAAGTTCAACAATTTCCACTCAAGATGTCGCTATCCTAAACAACTGACCAAAAGAAACTATACTTGGGGATCAAGGATCTTGCGATGTATTACCACTTTAGTGGACTAAGAAAAAACCAAAATGGTTTGTGAACTGTCTATGCTTGTTATTTTGCGAAATCTTAGTTGATTGCCATAATTCTAGACATGGTTTCTATTAAGGGAGATCCAAGAAAAGTTACGTAATTTGATCCCCTAACCCTGTCATAGACACGAAATTTGTCATTTTTTAGCAATATCCCATTTGTCGACCAATTTCAGACAGAGGGTATCTTTCGGCTATAAACTGCGTAGGGACACTCGGCATGCATATTGAAGAGGGTGTATCTACTAATCGGTTGATCAAAGTTCCAACATAATCGTATGGCGGGTTAGATAGAAGTCTAAGTTAAGTTTGATTAATTGATTAGTAACTCAATATGCGTATCAAGCGGCCCTAATAACGCCAAGTAATTCAATTAGTAATGTGCAGAAAAACCGTTACTTTGAAAAGAATGACAATTCAATCAATCAAACTCATATGCAAAAGTGAAAACAGCAAACTAGCCTTGAGATTCGCAACCGGAACACCACCGCCGTCTCTCTCGTAAATTTCTCCAGGAAGCTTCATCAACAAGCTCATTTCATCGGAATTAATTGCGATGCTGCCGGTGGTCGTCGGTCCACATATCGCATTTGAAAGAAACAATACCAAATTAAGATTTTATCAATGAAATTGTTAAATTAGGAATTTTGGTAAAGAGATTTGAGAGGGGGCAGAATTTTAAGTGGATTAAATGATGGTGAGAAATTTGGGAGGAGACGCACTTTAACTGACTTAACGGACGTAAGTCCCAACTTGAATTTGATCATAAAAAAGAGGCGTAGACATATCCATGTTTTTTTGTGTCATGTGAGTCATAGACTCGCACGGGTTTACAATTTGACAGACGTAAAAGAGTGTTAATCAGTTTATTTATACCGTGGCGTTATCATCCCTTTAAAAAAAATGTTAGAGTACATGACACACGAGTCGAGCTCTAAGCTCAAGATTGAAAATCAGTTAAACACTAATACTAGTAGATCGCAAGGCAATGTCTTACGAGATTTAGTTGGCTAAAGTAACGGTAAGTCGATAGCTAACTGCCTCTACTATAGATTAATATCCCCCCCGTAACAAGCTAGGTTCAATAATATATATCTGGTTAATTGGTTATCTAAACGACTAAAGGTTCTAGTTATCTTAACGGCTTACGATTAATTGGTTAATTTTTAGAGTTTGATAATGTGACTTGTAATCTTGTATGATTATTGTTGCATTAAGTCGTTTTCTATATATTGTTCTTTTTTTGTTATTATTAGGGTTGAAAATCCTAATGAATTTGTACCATATTTGAAAAATAATGTCATGAAAGTGGTGGATATCATTTGATGTTGTTGTGATTCTTTTTCTAGGTTGATTTGGTTAGACGAGCTCTTTCTTTAATATGGACAAGATCGAGATTAGATGCTTGGTCAAATCAAATGTAATAACTTGAGGGTTATGATTTTGCCAAGACATTTGATCACATGTCAAGGTAATGTGTTCGATCATTATATGGACCAAATTCAATATTAGAACAAACGTTTTGACTTAGGAGGCTACGAGAAGCAAAGCTGCATCTACACTTCTAACTAGCTAAACTCTAACTTGGGGAAGATAGGGTCACGAGTTCAAATTAAGCACCGTAATCTAATGCAATATACTCCCTCCGTCCCCCTTTAAACACCCCAGTTTTCTTTTCGGGATGTCCCTCTTTAAACACCCCATCTCAATACTTTCCAAATGGGGTAAGTTTTCACCACACATCAACCCTCCACTATCTTCAAAAACAATAAACAAATCACCCATTATCTCCAAAAATAATAAACAAACCACCCATTATCTCCAACAATAATAAACAAACCACCCACTATCTTCAACAATAATAAATAAACCCTCAATTATCTCCAACAATAATAAACAAATCACACCGCCTTAAACCACGAGAAAAATGGAGCGGGGTGTTTAAAGGGGAACGGAGGGAGTAACAAAGTTCATTAAAAGGGAGAATCACAACAATTCTTGGTAAATCTTTTTTCCTCCTAATGGCATCACTGTACTCGGAACAAAGCTGTAAAACTTACATTTAAGGGTTATTAAGAAATCAAAGTACTGAGGTTTTTATCTTTTTACTCAGGTAGACAGTAACTTTGTTACTTCTCTGCTCTAAAATTTGATCTTGTTGCATATTCTGCAACAAGTTTTGCAAAGGAAGAGGATTTATTGTCCAGCAACCTCAAAGGAGAATCACATTCCTCGACGAGTCCGCGGCTTAAGAGCACCACCATATCACTGTCAATGACTGATGTGATCCTATGTGCAATAATAATGACAGTTGAATCAGAGAAGTGTTCCCTTAATGTCTGCTGAATCAGGTTATCTGTAGCTGTGTCTACTGATGCAGTCGCTTCGTCGAGAACCAGCACTTTGCTCCTCTTGAGAAGTACACGGCCTAGACAAACTAGTTGCCTCTGACCCATGCTCCAATTCTCTCCATTCTCAGCAACTGCAAAAGTCCAGAACATCAACATTTTAAGAAAAGAAATCTAAATTTCTCTTTTGTCTTAGTGACCATATTATTCTTAACATATTTAAGCTGATAAGAAAAAAAACGAACCTACTGAATCAAGCTTTCCATCTTTCTTTCTAACCTCGTCCGCAAGTTGGCACTTATCAAGAGCCTGAATCAATGACAATATACGAGAATTATAACAGAACCCGTTTCAGGAAACCAAAATTGTGAAACATCCTATAGCTACGATCATTTTCTCGTAATTTTGAAATCATTGGTGAAAGTTTTTGATCTATTAATGTCCCATCTCACAAAAAGAAACCTTTTTTCATGTTATGGTTTCTACCAAAAGTTTATGAACATGGAAATGAGTGAATTTGTACCTCCCAAATCTGTTCATCAGTGTACTCTTCAAGTGGATCCAAGTTGCTTCGGACAGTCCCTTCAAACATGGTGGGATCCTGAGGAATTATGCTCAATCTAGACCGCAAATCGTGCAGTCCAATTGAGGAAATGTTGATGTCATCTATGAATGTCTGTCCTGCAGCAGGTTCAACAAGCCGGAAAAGTGTCTGTATCAGTGTTGATTTACCACTGCCTGTCCTGCCTACAATACCTGTCTTCTTTCCTCCTTGGAAAGTACATGATATACCGTGCAGTACCAGCGGCAACTGTGGCGCATACCGGACCTGCAAACATTTACATTTGTTAAACAAAGCATGTGTTTTGATTTTGAGGCTTAATTTTCGATGGAAATAATCGTCCATTATCTCAAAGACTCCCGCCTATGGCGAGTTATGGGGTCGTGGATGCAGGAAATAATGAAAAGAATTATGAGTGAATGAGATAATACAAAACACCTTAAGGTTCTGTATGCTGATTTCTCCAGAAGACGGCCAAAGTCTGTGTGGCCTGTTTTCTTCAATAACAAGCTGTGGCTCGCTCGGTATACAGGTATATTGAAGGATCCTCTCAACTGAGATGATGCTATTCTCCATGTTACACAACTGCCATATCACCAACCCTTGTGCTGCGTTCAGATTAAGTCCATATGTCACAGCTAGACCAGCAATTCCTGATCAGGAAAAGACTGTCAGAAGGTTGTTCAAAACCTGAAAAATGGCAAAAACGCGACTAGTAGGCTACCATATGAAGCTTACAGCATACCAGGTTCCATAGGGATAGAGACCAAAAATATTAGACAGCAGGCAAAGGTAACTGATGACAAGATGTCCAAGCGAAAGCAAAGCCATTGCATTGAAGCTGCATTGTAGAATGTCGGTCTGGAATATCCATTTATAAGATCTGTGCTTGTCTCACAAAATCTTGATTGTTGATCAAAGCTTCGAATAGTTGTAGCTCCGGATATAGTCTCAGCAAAATGTTGTATCACTGGAGCTTTCGTCACTCCAACCAATCGACAAAGTTCTCGTGCTGAAGGTATATAGAATTGCTGCAGAAAGAATTTAATGTAATTCTTGTAAACACAGGACTAAAATAACCCACAAATAAAGATGAATGTCTCAGAAATTTTACCTGATACCAAATAGAGATTGCAGTAACAGGGATAAAGATCAATAAAACCTGCCACGCGATTTGTGACATCACTAGTATGACTCCAAGAAGTTGGATCAGTGAAAACGCGAAGAGCCCAACTTGATTTCCGAAGTTCATATCAACAGCACTTTGATCTGTAGAAGCCTACAGCCAGACAAATATGAACGTGCAGGTTAATGATATGAGACCTATGGCAACGTAACTACACAAACACTTTGCTCACAATAATTTTTCAAACAGAAGCATCTTTACTACAGATTGTATAAAACAGATTTGATTGAATTAAAGCAGAGAAACACGTACACGGTTTAAAATCCGACCACTTGGTGTAGCATCAAAAAATGACATTGGAGCACGGAATATGCAGGAGTGCATCTTACTGAAAAGTAATGTTGCAGTCTTGTATGTAGCCGTAACAAGAAGGGTTGACCTTGCAAGAACAAAGACCGCGCTACCAATAGAAAATGCGACATAGACCAATATCACAGTATTTGCATCAACAGCAGGCGCCGCATCAGATGAAACAGGAGTTGCCCAAGCCATCCAATAATTGCTTCCAATCTGAAGAAGCTGGAAGAAAACTTGAGATAGCAATATGAACGGAACCAAAGCTCCCCCATACGCCGTTGTGATGTACTTCCAGTAGACTGACAGTCCAACTCTACCTTTCTTCCTTTCTTCTTCTTCCACAAGTTGTCCCTTAAGCTCCTTTAAATCATCAGATTTATCGTTGAGACCGCAATTAATTTCCTTTTCTAAGGCTGTCTTGTTGCAGCTGTCCTCGTGAACTATTGGTTCAGATTCACTGAGATTATTCAGGTCAAATGAAGACAGAGCTTGCTCATGTGCTCCCAAAAGTTCCCGGAAATCTGTTCCTGCAGTAAGAACATCATTGTACTTTCCTGCTTGAATTATACTTCCACCTTTCATGACCTAAATCAGATGAAGAATTCGATAAGTTAAGAAACTATGTGGCCAAAATTTGACAAATAGAAAACAATCAATTGAACAAATGACCACTTCATCATATAAATTCTCACCAAGATGAGATCAGCAGCTGGCAAGAACTCGACTTGATGCGTGACATATATCACAGTTTTGGACTGTAAGAGCCCAAAAAGACACTCCTAAAATAAATGAACAAGGAAAGGAAAGCAGATCATCATGAGTGCAGATATTGTGACAAAAGATCAAGATCCAACATAGCATTAGTATAAGCGGAATAATAAGAAGAGACTGATACCTTAAAGAGATGACTACCAGTGTGAGCATCTACAGCACTGAAAGGATCATCAAAAATGTATATGTCTGCATCTTGATAGAGCGCGCGAGCTATTTGTATCCTTTGCTTCTGACCACCACTTAAATTGATACCTCTCTCACCAATTGTAGTCTGGTCTCCAAAGGACAAGATCTCAAAATCCTTCTTCAAGGAACATACTTCTAAGACCCTGTCATATTTTAGGACATCCATTTCGCGGCCAAAAAGTATGTTATCAACAATCTTACCACTTTGAATCCATGGAGATTGTGGAACATAAGCTGTTGATCCGCTCAGCTTAATAGTTCCAGATATCTTTGGTACTTCTCCCAGTATACAGGAGAGTAAGGTCGACTTTCCAGAACCAACTGTACCGCAAACAGCTACTCTCATGCCATGATGAACTGTAAAATTAATGTCCTTCAATGTAGGGTTCGGAGCAGATGGATCCCAACTAAAGTTTCCTTCAGATATGTCAATTGCTTCCTCGGACAAAGCTCTAGGAAGTCTCTCTACAGAATCAGGATCCAAATCATCAAGGGAAAGGAACAAGGCTATTCTATCAAGAGAAACTTTTGTCTGTATGATCATAGATATTGTGTCAGGTAGATGGTAAATCGGCTCTTGAAGAATCCTGAATGTCGCCAGTGCAGTTAAAATCTTTCCTGATTCAAGAGGGATGCCCATGACTGTACATGTACTGAAAGTAATGACAGACACAAATGTTGGAGAAGCATAAAAAAGAAATGTTGTTACAGCTAAAGTATACAGAAATTTCTTCAGCCATCCGTTTTCTGTATTTCTTAGCTCAACAATCTTAGACAAAAACTTCATTTCCCATGCTTGCAACTTCAGAATTCTCATGTTCTTCAGTATCTCTGATGTAGCTTTCATCCTCCTATCTTTGGATTCCATTAGCTTCTTTTGATAATTTTCAATCCAAGTTGACAGGGGAAAATTCACCAGCATGATAACAACTGTTGCAACAAGCGAAGAAATCGATGCAAGTCCCAGACTTTTATACAAGATCCCCAAGGCTAATGAAATTTGCAAGGTGACCATCCATGGATCATGCATATACCAACTAAAATCACCAACCCTCTCTGCATCAACAGACATAAAATTGATCATCTCCCCACTTGTCTGACCTTGCTTTGCACTACAGGACAAAGTCAAAGCCTTCCTATAGATCCTCTCCATAAGCACTGCCTTTGTTCTCACCCCGACCACTTGAAGCCTAAAGAACCAATGCCTGTGAGCAAGGCATTCCACAAGTTTTGCGACAAAGAACGCAGAAACTAGAACAAAGGCTTCATTCTTGTAATCCCTCTTTCCATTAAGGTACTGGACAAAGGTATCAATGAGGTATGGACCAACATATGAAGCCAATGTGTATAGGAGACAATATAAAGCTGTCCATAGAATATCTCCCCATGTTGTGAGAATTAAGGATTTCGCAAGCTGGCTAGTTGTGACCTTCCTGTCCCTCCCCTGACTCTCTCTTGCAGACTCTAAGAAATTCCGAAAACTAATATACGACTCATCTACGCTGTCTTTACCCGAAAGAGGAGGAACATCCTCAAGGTCCAAAGTTTTCCTATAACCCTTGGTGATTAAAGAGCCTACCCATGACATAGTTAAATTGCTCAAGAATGCGGCATTCACATATGGACTCAACACAACATCATTCTCAAGTTTCTTGCTTGAATCACCACTTTTTCTACCATTTCCATTGTTTAATAGGCGCTCTTCTAGTCTACTACCATCTCTAATATTCTTCCCAAACATCCCAACACAACAATAAAAAAGACCTGAGATAACATACACAACATCTGATACCAACACTTGAGTTGGCAAGCCACGATTTTCAATGCACTCAACTATGTCAATCACAAAGGCACAAGTGGAAATAGCAAGGTAAATCCACCACCAAGTTTTCAATAGAAGATGAAGGTTCACACCATTTGAGTAGTAAAATTGAGTATACAGGTAAACAGTAAGTAGCAACCAGGCAATGACCCGTAGGGCTAAATCGAAAAGGGTTACTAAATTTTGACCTGACCACTCATTTTCGCGCCAAAAGAAATAACTCCAGCAGCAGCATAACACAAGATTAAATAAAGAAAGAGCTAAAGAAGAGCAAAGAACAGGTTTGTAATACCAGAAAAAGGCTTCATCTCTAAGTTGTTCACTGGCATGAATTTTTCGACGTAGTTGGCATACCCATGCAGCAGTTAGACCAATTAACAGAATCAGGTGCATTAAAACAGAAGATCCTCTCAGAAAGAGGGGTTCTTGAAGGAAACTAGAAACTGACATAGCCAGCTTCATATCCATGATCAGTAATTTTGAAGTTTTATACATTGACATATTTCGTATAGAAACACTATTTTTGAGAGTGTACAAAGCTTGTCTAAGAAACTACTGATGAACTAGGAATACATTACAATATATATATAGTTGACAGAGGGAAAGGCTAAAGGAAAATAAAGAAATACTGCTAAATTAAGGAAGGACTAAGAAAATGCATTTCAGGTCTGAACGTCTGAAAAATTAATAGTATCTTGGTTCGTGACATGTAATGAACGGAAAGTAACATGGCTCGAAAGGTGGTACGTACTCAATAAGTCAATAACATGGTTCGAAATAAGTCTGCATTAACATAGTCATTTGTGGCTCCCTTTGAGAAAATAGGAATAAATCAACTACTCCACTTAACTATTCAACTTTCAAAAGACTAAAATAACGAAAAGAAAGTGCTAGGAAATTCAACTTTCAATTTTATTTTATTTTGGGTAGAAAACTCGTGCTTGACTCTACACTGAGAGGGACATTTCTATATAAAAAATGACTGCTACAAATACTTAAAATTGACCAAAAGAAACTATACTTGGGGATCAAGGATCATGTGATGTATTACCACTGAGGACTCTGGTGGACTAAGGAAAAACCAAAATGGTTTGTAAACTGTCCGTGCTTGTTATACATTGAAATCTTTATTTTTTTATTTTTTTTGTACAACAACGAAATTACGATACTTAACTAATGTCTATTACATTTTTCAAATGAGGCAAAATAACAAGTTCGGCATGGTTTCTAGACATGGTTTCTATTAGGGGAGATCCAAGAAAAGGACATTATAAGTGAAGGAGAAAAGTTAGGTAATCCGACCCATTAACCCTGCCATAGACACGAAATCCACCTTTGCCGTACATACAGAGTACTACCCTCCATTCAGTTATAAACTGCGTAGGGCCACTCGTCACGCATTTGAGATATGGCGGATAAGATAAGCTAACCCTACATGCAAAACTTTTAAAACTTTAATTAATCGATTAGTACCTCAATATGCGTGTCAAGCGGCCTTAATAACGCCAAGTAATTCAATTAGCAATTACTCGTAGAAATGACCTTTGCAGTTTAAGTAAAACATAATGTGCAGAAATTTACTTGCAAATAAAAACAAATTAATTTGAAAAGAATGACAATTCAATCAATCAAACCCATATGAAAAAGTTGAAACAGCAAACTAGCCTTGAGATTTGCAACCGGAACGCCACCGCCGTCTCTCTCGTGAATTTCTCCAGGAAGCTTCATTAACAAGCTCATTTCATCGGAATTGATTGCGATGCTGCCGGTCGTCGTTTCGTCGGTCCACATATCGCCTTTAAAAGAACAGAAAAATACCAAATTACGATTTTATCAATGAAATTTTAAGAGGGGGAATTTGGTAAAGAGATTTGAGAGGGGAGAAAATTTTAAGAGGTTTAAGTGTTGGTGAGAAATTTGGGAGGAGACGCACTTTAACTGACTTAACGGACGTTACCCCAATTTTTTTTATTTTTTTTGAGGTCGAAAACGGGGAGTGGATCATTCACATAAATCAAGGTCCGTGAGGGTAGAGTATATGACACACAAGTCGAGCTCAAGCTCAAGACTGAAAATCAGAAAAACACTAGTACTAGTAGATTGCAATTTGCAAGGCAATGTCTTACAAAATATACTCGGCTAAAGTAATGGTAAGTCGATAACTAACTGCCTTTATTGTAGATTAATATCCCCGTAACAAGTTAGGTTCAACAATACATATCTGGTTAATTGGTTATCAGAAGGACTAGAAGTTTTAGTTATCTTAATGGTTAACGATTAATTGGTTAATTATTAGGATTTGATGTGACTTGTAATTTTGTATGATTATTGTTGCATTAAGTCGTTCTCTATATATAGTTCTTTTTTTTTTTATTATTAGTAAGGTTGAAAATCCTAATGTTTTTGTACCATATTTGAAAGATAATGTCATGAAAGTGGTGGATTTCATTTGATATTGTTGTGATTCTTTTCCTAGGTTGATTTGGTTAGAGGAGCTCTTTCTCTAATATGGATGAGATAAGATGCTTGGTCACATGTAATAACTTGAGGGTCGTAATTTTGTCAAGACATTTGGACCAAGTTCGATATTAGGGCACACGTATTGACTTAGAGGCTACGAGCAGCAAAGTCGTATTATAGCTACACTTTCTTTAAGCACCGTAATCTAATTCAATATAACAAAGTTAAATAAAAGGGAGAATCACAACAATGTCGCAAAAATTCTCGGTCTTTTTTTTTTTCTTTTCTCCTAATGGCATACATCTGTAAAACTTACAGGGTAGACTGAGTAACTTTGTTACCAAATTACGATTTTATCAATGAAATTTTAAGAGGGGGAATTTGGTAAAGAGATTTGAGAGGGGAGAAAATTTTAAGAGGTTTAAGTGTTGGTGAGAAATTTGGGAGGAGACGCACTTTAACTGACTTAACGGACGTTACCCCAATTTTTTTTATTTTTTTTGAGGTCGAAAACGGGGAGTGGATCATTCACATAAATCAAGGTCCGTGAGGGTAGAGTATATGACACACAAGTCGAGCTCAAGCTCAAGACTGAAAATCAGAAAAACACTAGTACTAGTAGATTGCAATTTGCAAGGCAATGTCTTACAAAATATACTCGGCTAAAGTAATGGTAAGTCGATAACTAACTGCCTTTATTGTAGATTAATATCCCCGTAACAAGTTAGGTTCAACAATACATATCTGGTTAATTGGTTATCAGAAGGACTAGAAGTTTTAGTTATCTTAATGGTTAACGATTAATTGGTTAATTATTAGGATTTGATGTGACTTGTAATTTTGTATGATTATTGTTGCATTAAGTCGTTCTCTATATATAGTTCTTTTTTTTTTTATTATTAGTAAGGTTGAAAATCCTAATGTTTTTGTACCATATTTGAAAGATAATGTCATGAAAGTGGTGGATTTCATTTGATATTGTTGTGATTCTTTTCCTAGGTTGATTTGGTTAGAGGAGCTCTTTCTCTAATATGGATGAGATAAGATGCTTGGTCACATGTAATAACTTGAGGGTCGTAATTTTGTCAAGACATTTGGACCAAGTTCGATATTAGGGCACACGTATTGACTTAGAGGCTACGAGCAGCAAAGTCGTATTATAGCTACACTTTCTTTAAGCACCGTAATCTAATTCAATATAACAAAGTTAAATAAAAGGGAGAATCACAACAATGTCGCAAAAATTCTCGGTCTTTTTTTTTTTTCTTTTCTCCTAATGGCATACATCTGTAAAACTGCTACTCTCATGCCATGATGAACTCTAACATTAATGTCCTTCAATGGAGGGTTCGGAGCAGATGGATCCCAACTAAAGTTTCCTTCAGATATGTCAATCGCTTCCTCGGACAAAGCTCTAGGAAGTTTCTGTACAGAATCAGGATCCAAGTCATCAAGGGAAAGGAACAAGGCTATTCTATCAAGAGAAACTTTTGTCTGTATGATCATAGAGATTGTGTCAGGTAGATTGTAAATCGGCTCTTGAAGAATCCTGAATGTCGCGAGTGCAGTTAAAATCTTCCCTGATTCAAGAGAGATACCCATGACTGTACATGTACTGAAAGTAATGACAGACACAAATTTTGGAGAAGCATAAAAAAGAAATGTTGTTACAGCTAAAGTATACAGACATTTCTTCAACCACCCATTTTCTGTATTTCTCAGTTACAACAATCTTAGATAAAAACTTCATTTCCCATGCTTGCAACTTCAGAATTCTCATGTTCTTCAGTATCTCTGATGTAGCCTTCATCCTCCTATCTTTGGACTCCATTAGCTTCTCCTGATACTTTTCAATCCAGATTGACAGGGGATAATTCACCAGCATGATAACAACTGTTGCAACAAGCGCAGAAATCGCTGCAAGTCCAAGACTTTTATACAAGATTCCCAAGGCTAATGAAATTTGCAATATAACCATCCACGGATCATGCATATACCAACTAAAATCCTCGACCCTCTCTGCATCAACAGACATAAAATTGATCATTTCCCCACTTGTTTGACCTTGCTTTGCGCTACAAGACAAGGTCAAGGCCTTCCTATAGATCCTCTCCATAAGCACTGCCTTTGTTCTTACCCCAACCACTTGAAGCCTAAAGGACCAGTGCCTCCGAGCAAGGCATTCCACAAGTTTCGCGACAAAAAATGCAGAAACAAGAACAAAGCCCTCATTCTTGTAATCTCTCTTCCCGTTAAGGTACTGGACAAACGTATCAATGAGGTATGGACCAACATATGAAGCTAATGTGTATAGGAGACAGTATAAACCTGTCAATAGAATATCTTCCCATGTTGTGAGAATTAAGGATTTCGCAAGCTGGCTAGTTGTGATCTTACTGTCCCTCCCCTGACTCTCTCTTGCAGACTCTAAGAAATTCCGAAAACTGATATACGACTCATCTACACTGTCTTTACCCGAAAGAGGGGGAACATCCTCAAGGTCCAAGGTTTTCTTATAACCCTTGGTCATCAAAGAGCCTACCCATGAAAAGGTCAAATTACTCAAGAATCCAGCATTCACATATGGACTCAACACAGTAGCATTCCCAAGTTTCTTGCTTGAGTCAACACTAATACTACCACTTTTATTGTTTAGAAGGCGCTCTTCTAAACTGCTACCATCTCTGATATTCTTCCCAAACTTCCCAACACAGCAAAAGAAAAGACCTGATATTACAGACACAACATCTGATACCAATTCTTGAGTTGGCAAGCCTCGATTTTCAATACACTCAACTATGTGTGTGATAAAACAGTAAGTGGAAATAGCAAGGTAAATCCACCACCAAATTCTCAAAAGAAGAGGAAGCTTAACAGCATTTGAGTGGTAGAATTGAGTATACAGGTAAACAGAAACGAGCAACCAGGCAATGACCCGGAGGGCTAAATCGAAAAGGGTTACTAAATTTTGTTCTGACCACTCATTTTCGTGCCAATAGAAGTGATCCAAGCAACATAACACAAGATTAAATAGAGAAAGTGCTAAGCAAGAGAAAATAACAGGTTTGTAATTCCAGAATAAGGCTTTATCTTTGGGTTCTTCACTGGCATGAATTTTTCGACATAGTTGGCATACCCATGCAGCAATCAGACCAAACAACAGAATCAGGTGCACTAAAACTGAAGATCCTCTCAGAAAGAGGGGGTTTTGAATAAAACTAGCAACTGACATATTTTAGAGAGATTTACAAATCTTGTCCAAGAAATTACTGAGAACTAGGCATATCATATATATAGTTGACAGAGGCAGAGGCTAAAAGAAAATCATGAACTACTGACAAAATGAGGAAAGACCAAGGAAATGCATTTCAGGTTTGTGACATCAAATTAACGGAAAATAAATCATCGAGAGGTGGTACTCAATAACATGGTTCGAAATAAGTCTGCATTAACATTGTTACTTGTGGCTCCCTTTGAGAAAACAGAAATAAATCAGAAAGAGCAAATATTGCACTTAACTAAACTAGTATAAGCAAAGACTAAAAATAAAACCCAACCAAAAGAAAGTGCAAGGAAATTCAACTTTCAATTATATTATATTCGGGGCAGAAAAGTCGTGCTTGACTCTACATTGACAGGAAAATATCTATGAAAAAAATGACAGTTGCACACTTACACTTACAAATACTTACAATTATACATTATGATTGAGGGTCACAATTCTCTTATCAACGCATAAGAGCCTACTTAGACTTTTCGTCGAGATGTCTCTCTCATAGATTCGACCACAGACAAAACGAGTACTCTAAAAAAAATAAGTAACTAAAGTAGTATCCTTGACCACACAGCCATTTTGGCTTCTAATGTCCCTCTCACCTTTGGCTGTTTGGCACCTAACATGATCAACAATTTCCACCCAAGATGTCGCTATCTTAAAGGACTGACCAAAAGAAGCAGCATTCAGCTAATCTTGGAGATCAAGGATCATGTGATGTAAGCAAAGTCATGACATTAACGGCTAGTGTACTTGGAGATCAAGGATCATATTCCACTACCAGTGGACTAAGGAATCTGTGTTCTTTTTTATTTTAAATTTTCGAGTACAATGGAAAAACCAAAATGGTTTATTGAACTGTTTATGCTTGTTATATTGCAACATTTTAGTCGATTGACATAATTCTAAACAGTTTCTATGACAGGAGATCCAAGAAAAGTATTATGTGAAGGAGAATAGTTACGTAATCCAACCCCCTAACCCTGACATAGACGCGGAACCCACCTCTGTCGTTTTTGAGCAAAAACCCAATTTTCGACAAAGTGCATACCATTTAGGCAAAGTGTAACTAAACGCTCATCTCTTTATTTATATTTTCCGATAAGCCGTAGTACAAAGATCAACAATACAACACACTCGTGGAGGTACATTATTATCAAACGAACTACCCCTACTAACATAAAAGAACGACCTACATACGACACGAAAAAAAGACGTTCATGCACTCAACGAACACTAACACCGGGTCACCGGTAAAATAGCTCCATCACTACTGCTACAAGTGCATCTCATCAAATAGAAGTTGAGGCTGATCACTTACTCTAAGAGCTGGTCAGAGACGATAAAGATCACATTTGTCGAAAAATGAAGTAACACCATCACGACCACTGCTGGCAAAACCATTGAATTGTTCTGCTTGTAGCCGTCTTCTAAGTATTGAAATGGCATGAGACGTGTACATCGGACATTTCATACAAATATGCGTCACTATGATTTTCGTCGTCATCAAATCTCTTAAAGCTTGGAACTTGAGAGTAAAGGACTTTAGCTAAACTGCTTTCTCTGCTCTAGAATTTCCCCTTGTTGCGTATTCTGCAACAAGTTTTGAAAATGATGATGACTTATTGTCTAACAACCTCAAGGGCGTATCACATTCCTCGACAAGTCCGTGGCTTAACAGCACCACCATATCACTATCAATAACTGATGTGATCCTGTGGGCAATAATAATCACTGTCGAATCTGAGAAGTGTTCCCTTAACGTTTGTTGAATCAGGTTGTCTGTTGCAGTGTCGACTGATGCAGTAGCTTCATCGAGAACCAGTACTTTGCTTCTCCTAAGAAGCACACGGCCTAGACAAACTAGTTGCCTTTGGCCCATACTCCAATTCTCACCATTCTCCATAACTGAAAGTTCAGAACATGTACATTTGTAAGGGAAAGATTGCACATTTGTACTTCATTTGTATTGAAAGACACTATGTTCACCATAAGTAGAAGTAGATTGCAGAACAGACCTATAGAATCGAGCTTTCTGTCTTTCTTTCTAACTTCATCCCCAAGCTGGCACTTGTCAAGGGCCTAAATCAATGACAAAGTTCATTAGATACATGGAAAGCACAAGAATTAGCAAAAACTACATAGCTAAAACCTGAAATAATGTGAATTGTTACCTCCCATATTTGCTCATCAGTGTGCTCTTCCAGTGGATCCAAGTTGCTTCTGACAGTCCCCTCAAACATGGTCGGATCCTGTGGGATGATACTTAGCCTAGATCGCAAATCATGCAGCCCAATTGAACAGATGTTCACCCCATCTATCATAATTTGCCCAGCAGCAGGCTCAACAATGCGGAAAAGTGCCTGAATGAGGGTCGATTTACCACTGCCAGTTCTTCCTACAATGCCACTCTTTTTTCCTCCTTGGAAGGTGCATGTGATACCTTTCAACACAAGTGGCATATGTAGAGCATAACGAACCTGAATACATTTTCCACGTGAAAACTAAGCGTTAATTCTGATTTTGAGGACTAATACTGAAGCATCAAAGTACAGGTAAGTAAAAGTAAAAGACACCTTAAGGTCTTGAATTTCAACTTCTCCTTGAGATGGCCAAGATCGGTCTGGCTTTTTCTCTTCTACGACAAGAGGAGGCTCAGCTGGAATAGAGGTGTACTGAAGGACTCGTTCTACTGAGATGATTTTATTCTCCATATTACACAAATTCCAGACCACCCAACCTTGTAGCATGTTCAGGTTGAGTCCATATGTCACAGAAAGACCAGCGATTCCTGAAGAGAAAAATATTTTGTCAGATGATTATTACTAGGCAGCAGGTATTATGGCATTAAATGATGTACATCTTGGAGCTGAGATACCAGGATCAATCAATCCCACTGGAATGGATATCAGAAAGATCAATGAACAGGCAAATGTAATTGACGACAACATGTCCAAGCGAATGCAAAGCCATTCCATTGCAACAGCACTGTAAAACTTAGGTCTTGAGTATCCATTGATGAGCTCAATGCTCGTTTTACAGAATCTTGATTCTTGATTGAAGCTCCTAATAGTTGTCGCTCCAGATATGGTCTCAGCAAAGTGCTGTATCACTGGAGCTTTAGTTACTCCACCCAATCGAGAAAGTTCTCGTGCTGATGGTATATAATATTGCTGCAGGAAGAAATGATGAATTTAGATATTTCACAGGAAAGACAGTCCTAAAGCATACAGGAAGTTGATGTAAGACATAACTGACAAAACAAAGTGGAAAAAGATCAGATGCAAGATAACTACAGGGACAAAAGAACAGACATCCATAGTATATCCAAAGACATGTCCCAACTCCAGGGTCATTGAATTTACCTGGTACCACAGGCAGATTGCAGTGATAGGGATGAAAATTACGAAAACTTGCCACGCAACTAGTGACATCACCACAACAATTCCCAAAAGTTGAATCACAGAGAACGCAAATGAACCAACTTGAGTCGGAATAGTCATATCAATAGCACTTTGATCTGTGGATGCCTGTTTCACAAACGACACAAATTAAACAAATTACTTCCAAGTCATTATAAATTTGGTAGCAGGTAAATTATCTGATCTTAAACTAAATCAATGTTCAATTTCCAACACAAAATAGAGTGAGTTCCTTTCTTACAATTTATCTTATTTTCAAAAGGAAAGCTGTGAAAAAGGAGAAATAAGGGAAGCCTATGTACCCTGTTTAAGATTCGCCCACTTGGGGTAGAATCAAAGAATGACATAGGAGCACGGAAAATGCACGAGTGCATCTTACTGA
>JBBYHQ010000023.1:14801960-14813186 GCA_038382645.1 Spergularia azorica | reverse complement strand
AGATTGATGAATTGAGCTCTACTGTTCTCATCAACGGCCAGGATGAAGTTTCCGTCGGGCGAAACGGCGATGCGGGATATGTTGGCGGAAGATTGACACGGTAAAGTTAGGGTTTCCGATTTAATGAGGTCGGTGACGGAAATTCGATTTCCGACGGGTGAAATTAGGCGGTTGTTTTGTGATACGACGACGTTTCCGCCTCTGTACGGTGCTCCGAGCAGGTTTTGGAACCTGTAATTCATGGTGGCGGCGGCGGTGGTGGTGGTGGTGGTTGTTGTTGTGGTGGCGGTAGTTTTTTTTTGGGATTTAGGGTTTAAGGAAGAGAGAGAGTGAAAAAGGGGGATTTTTTTTTTTTCTGTTAAACCCTAGTTATGGAGATTGGAGAGTGAGAGATGTTAAACCCTAAAGTTTCGAGTTTGGTTTTTTTTTTCTGTTGAAATGGGAGGGAAACTGTGAACCGGTAGTTACACCGTCCGGTTCTCTTGCTCGTGAAAAGTTGAAATTCTTCTCTTTTTTTTCGGAAAATTCAATTGGTATTCTCGAATTTTGATATATTGCACATGTTATTTAATTTAGCAAGTTTGTGCACGTGGTAGCCCCGAAGCTACAACTTTGTGCCCATGGCACCAAATAGTAACTTTGACCGGGTTTTTTTTCTTTGGACAGTTTTCGTGCAAAATGCTCACTAGACAATTAGTATCGGTTTTCTATGTAAAAGTTTTGTTCCACCATTTAAAATAATGGCTTTTTTTTTTTGGGCTGTAAAGGTAGGATGTTGAACGGATTTAAACTTATAATTCACTAGTTTTTGTTGTTTTGATAGGATTTTTTTTTTTTTTATCAACTGTAAAGAAAGGGACCTAACAAATTTTAGCGTCAATGGCAAGACTATGAGCCCGACCATTACGTTGTCTAGGGACATAACTAATAATCAAGCAATGGAAATTAGATCCTACAAAACAAACATTGTTAAAGATAGTCCTGAGCTCCACTTTCAACGGCGTGAGACCTGCAAATTGGTTTATCAACTTGAGGCAATCCATCTGGACTTCGACATGCCTCCAACCAGCTCTTGAAGCCCAGCTGACAGCTTCCCATAAAGCCTTACCTTCTTCTTGAATTGGAGAGTTTACTCGGACTTTACGGCCTACAGCCGCAATAGTAGTTCTGTCCATATCAACAGCCCACCACCCGACACCTGCAACTGATAACGAATCTCACGCGTCGTCCACCCGAATTCTGACTTTACGGCATGTATTAGTAGTTGAAATAAGTTGTACCCGGCGTACTATAGTAGTCAGGGGACAGTCTTCCTGCGGGCCACCTTCCGACCCCCTAGAATCCCCCTCAACTTCTCCCCTATCCGTACGACTCACCCTGCTCGTGGTTTCAACTGCCTCCTCAGCCCTAGCCAGCACTGCTTCGGGGTTGACCCTAGCCCCACGCAAGATCATATCATTTCGGTGGCACCACAGAGCCCATAAAGTACCAATGAACCAACCCAGCAACAGAAGAGGATTATCCTTCCTCTTCAAAGTCTTGATCCAATTGGCGACCCATAGCGGCAACGGGATAGCAGCATCCATCTCGACATTAAGTCCTAAGTCACCAACACGCCACACTCTTGTAGCAAGGGCACAATCATTGAACAGGTGATCAACAGATTCCTCCTTATTGTCCTCACATAATCCACACACGCATGTACTCGTCATCCCTCTTCGCACCGGGATTGCATCCACCATCAGCTTCCAAATGAAGCACTTCCACTTATTGGGCCCTGGCAAGTGCCAAACCAATTTCCAATCCACCAACATGTAGGAATTATTCCTTTCAAACATTTCCAATCCACTAGGCTGACGATCTAAAGCATCTCTCGCAGTCACGGCCCGCCCGTAAGCCGACTTAACAGGAAAATCCCTGCCTTGTCCTTCCTTCCATATAAAGGTGTCGCCTTGATCCCCAACAGGGACCGCGATGCTGAGAATCGCTTCCACTGTCTCCCCTGGGAAAACGCATCTAACTAGGTTCTCATCCCAATCCCTATCCCTGATCAAGTGTTGGATCTGCAATTCCGTGAAATGCGGAGGGTAATCTCCATCTTCAGATTGAATAGTAGGTGTCTCTCCCAAAACCCACGGAACGCTCGTAACACTCAACTCCGAATTCTTCCCTGGAACCACTCCCACTCCTTCTTTAATCAGCTCAAGCCCCCATCGAATACTTTGCCAACCCCACAACCCTCGTTTTCTCTGCAACACCAAGCCATCCAGCACCCCTTTCCAGCTTATATTGTATTTGGCTTGAAATATCCTGCTAACCAAAGTATTCGGATTACTAAGAATTCTCCATCCCTGTTTAGCCAGAAGAGCTTGGTTGAGACAGAGAACATCTCGTAACCCCACTCCACCCATGCTCTTAGGTCTCGAGAGAAACTTCCAACTTCGTCAATGAACAGTTGTAGATTTCCTTGGTCCTGCCCACCAAAAAAGTGACAAAAGAGATTGAATCTTCTTTATCACTCTTACCGGTATACGAAATACCGATAGAGTATAAATAGACAAGGCTGACAAGACCGAAGAAATAAGCGTTAGTCGCCCTGCCGGCGACAGCCATAACGCATTCCATGAATGAAGGCGCACCTCCACTTTCTCCACCAACGATTTAAAATTTTCTGTACGAGACTTACCAAAATCCGTAGGCAGACCTAGATAGGGGCCCAAGTCGCAAGAACAATCCATTTTGAGGATGGATTTCGTTAATCTGCGGAGCGTCGACGGTGTATTAGGGCTCAACAAAAAATTGGACTTCTGGAAGTTAATTTTTTGGCCCGACACCCTACAATATTCTTCCAATATTCGTTTCATTTCGTGGCATGACTCAAACGTGGCCCTAATGAAGAAGACCGAGTCATCCGCAAAAAGCAAATGCGAAATCTTCGGCGCCCCACGCGACACCGCCACACCTTCCAGCTTGCCCTCCCTCTCCGCCTCTTGAATCATACCAGATAACACTTCCGTGCATAAGATGAATAGGTAAGGCGATAACGGATCTCCCTGCCTTAACCCGCAGCTGGGCCGAAAAGGCTCCAAAGGTACCCCATTAAGCAAAAC
This sequence comes from Spergularia azorica, assembly GCA_038382645.1. Taxonomy (NCBI): domain Eukaryota; kingdom Viridiplantae; phylum Streptophyta; class Magnoliopsida; order Caryophyllales; family Caryophyllaceae; genus Spergularia; species Spergularia azorica. Next base: position 14,810,076 of record JBBYHQ010000023.1, on the reverse strand, counting down.
CAAATACTGCACAGTAGTCACGCAGTTCATAATGAGTTCCACCCAAAAAGGTGGGAACCCCACCTTACATAGAATCTCCCCAAGAAAGCCCCAGCTGACCCGATCGTAGGCTTTACTCATGTCTGCTTTCAGAGCCATCCAGAACTTACTTCCCTTCTTACGGTGCTTGATATGAAACAGTGTCTCATTGGCCACTAGAATATTATCCGAAATCAGCCTTCCCGGAGTGAACGCATTTTGAAATTCCCCGACCACACTTCCCAACACTCCTCTTGTCCTATTTGTCATGCACTTAGCTATAATTCTGTAAAGAACATTGCTCAAACTAATAGGACAGCCTGCGTAATTTCCTCTTTGACAATGAACCAACACTTCTGAAAAAATATCCCCGGAATCCCATCTGGCCCTCTGTTGGTGGCCTTTGCATGCTCCATAAGCCGCTGGTTGGTTATGTCAAAAGGACCATGGGGTGCCCCTGTGAAAGCCGCTTCCAAATTCTTTTCCAACTTCTCATCAAACTCATCTTTGTGTTTGCTAATTTCCTATTGACACGGTACGGTACATCGGGGAACCCCGCAAAGACTTCTGCCACTCATCTTTAACAATGGCCATCGGCTCCGGGAATAAAAAGTTCCAGGCTTAAACTTTATAAGGTCGTCTAGTTTTGATTGGATTGGTGTTGTATATGTGGGGTTAGGTGCAGTACCCAAGGTTTTACTATACAAATTTTGATGGTGGTAAGGCGAAAATATCGATTGTTGAGTGAATAATAATTGGAGTAGTTATATAATGAAAGTTCGATCGAATGTCCTTAAAAATACTAAGAAATATGTGTGTTATTCATACATCTCTACACACATAAATGTTTAATTTCATGCGAAGTCCCTTAAAGAAGTTTCTGAACTATAAATTGCAAAGATTGTAAAGGATAGCAGGTGTGCATGATGCCATGAAGGACAGTATATAGAATCAGTAAATATAAGCAAAGCCAGGAGTCCCATTGCACCATATATGATCAAAATTCAAGTATACAAATATCCTCATTAACATATGAATATATGATATATATAGATCATACAACAAACCAATCTCATCTAATAATCTACAAGTCTAGAACCATGCAAATCCAATGAACCAAAAGGCTCCATCCCAAAATCGAAAAAATAGAAAAAATTACATCGGTAACAACTTATTGAAATACAGGCTATATAGACCGAAAACGTATCACAGAATTAGCTCCCAAACTGTACTGTAGGTAATGCCCCAAACTATACTCTGCAGTCAGCCACTGTCCCATCTCTTCTTGTTCTAAAATCTCAGAACTTGAAGGTTCAGAGCTCAGAAATTCAGCGGTAATTCTCAAGTCCCAACCTCGAGACCAGAAAGCTGCATACTTCTTCCATTTCCCTAGGTACTGTGTAATGTCCAAGCCTGCATTGTGAACCACAAGATTGTTACACTTCAGTGGAAAACTAAAAAACTTCATGTTTTCGCAGTTGTTATCAGTCGAAAAGACAGCTGTTGTTGATTATTAGAATGAAATTAAAGGAGCACATACCCATCATAGCACTTGAACATAAGACTGCGAAATCCAGCTGAAGTCAAGGCTTGTCCTGATTTCTCTCCATATCTGTATGCTACTACTTCATCGGCTGCAATGCAAGATAATGGAGCAGTGAGCATATGAGATATATAACACAGGTGCAGAATTCAGATATCTGCAATGCATGAATTTGAGTATTTGACAAAGCATTGTGAAGGTGGCCAATTGGTCTGATGTCTTAACACAGACTGCAGGAGCTGTATCTTGAATTTAGGAGAAAAATAAAGAGACTTACATCTCCCGTGACAGAGCAAAATGGGCAAGGATGCAGCCTTCCTCGAAGCATCATATGAGCCTTCTATCTTACTCTTCACGTTTCTGCATTGGTAGAGTCGATTCCAGAACATAAGTTATGTCCTACAATAATAATTTTTGTAAACAAGATAACAGGGCTGAACAAGTTATACCTTGAACCAGGAAGCCATCCACTAAGGCCGACTATAGTTCTCAAATTGATGGGATAGAAACTTCCATTGGCGTATTTTCCTACAGAGAAACAAGTGGCAGAGTAGAGCGCAACAGCAGCACCCATACTGAATCCTCCAATGCCAAGTTTAACTGTTATACAAAGACAAGATACCATAAGATAGCCGTTTCAGATGTGTACCAAACATTTTTTTGTTATATCAACCAGTATGCAGGAGATTCATCAATTATTATCTTAAAAGGTTTACAGCACGTATAAGCAGTGTAAAGTCCGAACATTTACCATCAGCAGGTTCAGTTGACAGCAAATTTGCAATGTGTGCTGCTGATGCATCCAAACCCTCGATGTCGTCTGGACTATCCTCTGAAATCTCAGCTACATCAAACCCTAAAATGATAGAGTTTGCGAAATCAGATGATATTTTGTTAACAGAAGAGGATTAATAGGCCTTCTTTGTAACAGAAAATGAACGTTCTTAGAGTAAGAAGCAAACTTACATGCTGTACAGGTAAATCCACCAAGTAAAGCCACAGGGCGAGATGGAGCAGTTGGACAAATAAACTTAACCTGCTCAGACATTTACATACAGAACACATATATCAGCAAAAATAGCTATACATACATACAAACTGACATGAAATTTTACTGGAGAAGAATCAAAATCAGAATTCTAATCAGAAATGCAGGCATTCTTACATTTGGAAGAGGAAGAGATTCCAAGAGCTGACTCGCACTGCAAGAACAACAGTGGCACAAAAACCAGACGAATTAGCATAACTACCAGCTTAATGAAAATGGAACATCTAAGACTTAAAGGATGATCACTCGATCAGGTAAGCACAGCAGGCAAGTATGATAGCATTTTTCATCATTATATAGCACCACATAGTACAAATTGTACATGCTTCAGAGAAGAAGGGTGTCATTTTCACCCAATTATGAACAGGAACAATTTTACGCGGTCCTGTACTCAAGCGATAGGTATATACGCTATGATCTTAACAGATTCTGTAAGAATCAAGGTCCACACTGAGGCAAGAATAAAGAGGAACATGACATATCAAATTTCTGTAATGATTAGGAATCAATTTCATAAGGCATAGCTCAGCAGTATCATCAAATATTATGCCAGTTGAATACAAGTAGCATTTCAGATGATGGAAACAGATTTTTACATCATGGAATAGGTTCATAATTAAATAGTCGCTGAATCAATTGCTTATAATAGACATCCGAGTCATTGCATAATGCATAACATGAACATCATACAAGCAAACAACAACAACTTTAACACCATCAGTATCTCAGTACCTAAAAAGGTCACGCCAATAGCGAGGTAAGAGGGTCAGATGTACGCAGCCTTACTCCAGTGATGAAAATATAGAGAGACTGTTTCTAGACCAAAAACCATTGTCGGGTCATCAACCAAAAACGTAAGCTAATGGTTGATGACCCGACAATGGTTTTATTATATACCTCAACATTTCTAGATGACCCATTATAGAAATTGCATCGAAAATCGCACTTACTTCACAATACAATATAATACAAGTAAACAAGATAGAATAGTACCTTGAACCATTATCACCAAGTCCATGTAGCCATACAATTGTGGCTAGGTGCCTTCCTTTAGGCCTTACAACATGTGTCCTCCCAAACTCAAATGTTCTCCTAGCCTGTCTAGCACCTGAACCATGAATACACACAACATTTAGTTCATGTAACAAATAAATACAACACATAACACCATCGTTATCTCAGTGTCTATTACATCAATTTTCGCCTAGGACAAGGTATATATAGACGTACTCAACTTTACCCATACATATCGCAAAAAGACATTAATCTAATAAAATGGAAAGTCAAACTAACCAGACCCGGCTGAGTAATTTGAGTAGCTCATATTGACCTTGCTACAAGTTAAAGATGAATTAACTTATTACTAATATGAAACTACTTATGATATGCAGAGAGATTAAGTGTGTTTTAATTAGAGTTTGTTGGGATATGAAATGAAATGAAGTAAAAACAGAAGGGACGAGTCTATATTTATAGCCAAAAAAAAAGAGAGAACAAATGAATATGCAATATATCACACCACTATGCGTAAACCAGCTGCAGTTTGCCAAGAAAGAAACCCTTAAAATCAAAAAAAGGAGAGGCATCCATGAAAAGGGAGGACAGACAATGACAAAAGCTGTTAATCTTTTGTGGAAAGAGAATCAAAACCCCATTACCATTCCAGTGTGCACATTTTCTGCTCAGAACCCTTGCTTGTTTCTAGTGTTATTACTAATACCACGATCGTGAATGTATCATCTCAATCAAAAGTCTAAATTGAGAAGTCGAATCTGTAAAAAGTACAATGATACTATTCTTGGACCAACCCTATACAAATGTTAGAATTTGAGACTTTAATTAATTAACACCATGCAAAAGAATCATTTCAACCAAAAGCCGAAACTTATGTTGTATGGTTTTGCATTAAGCCAAAAACATGCGATTTTTTCATAAAATAGTCGAGTCCAACACCTAAGCACACGACATGAACCAAAAATCCAAAATCCAAAAACATAATATTTCTTTTTTATTAAGTTTTTGCTTTTTTATGTACGTGAATTGGGTTTAAGCTAGCTATCACACTAGGGTGAGAATCTATACTTGAGGACACTGGCCATGAAAAGATAAATTAAATAAGACAACAACAGTACTCAAAACATACAGTAGCTCAGGAAAAGAATATTTCTTGTGTAATTATTATTTTAATTTCTCTGAAAACAAGAGAAAAAAGAAGGCATTATTCTTTTTCTAGTTTTCATATACTAGTATATGAACAGATTCAAGTGGGGAGCAAAAGATCAAAAAGATCTTCCCTTTTCATTAGTTTTAAAAATTGGGTTTTTAAGTATTAATTTGATTGATTATTGATGCCCATTAATGGTAGAGTGCAGAGGTTTGATTTTTTGGCATTTCACAATGAAAAATTATTCCCAAAAAAAAAAAAAAAAAAAAAAAAAAAAGTACTAAGAGTATTAAAGAAAGAAAAGGCTAAGTTTAATTTGTAACATTCGTGGCAGTTTGGCTTAGCATGCAAGTTTTATTTAGCCATTATGATTAGGAACAATTGAACAAAATTACACTTCATATACATGCACGTGTTGCCTATTAACAAGGGGTGTAGCATGCACGAGGGTAGGAGGAGGCCAAGCCCACCTATTTCGAGAACACGCGCTTGACGTACTTCTTGTAATACATGGAAAATTTCTCGACTTATGCGTGTCACCTTTGCGCAAGAGTCATGCTAATCTTTTTTCTATCGTTTTAATTTTATCGGTTGTTTTCGAAGAGACTTGACTTCTTATACTCCCTCTATTTTTTTTGTTCTTTACATTTGGTTTGAATTTCTCTCACAAATTCAAACCAAACGTAAAGAAACCAAAAGAAATGGAGGGACTAATACACATTTCTTTGATCTAGTTTGAATCTGGCCGGTATTGAATTCCACAACCAGTTCCATAAAAGTATAAAACATCATTTTTATTTATTTGGCACATAAAAGCAGCAGGTTGAGATTATGAGGATTTGAACTCGTTACAACTCCCAGGCGGGTTACTTGTTGCCAACCTTAACTCTCACAAACCATTTTTATTACACTAGTCTAGTACGGAGTATATCTTAATACACTCTCATCACGAGTCATGTTATTGATATATTAAAACAATTAATGGGCATTAACCATCGGTCTAAACTTTTGCTTGAGTTAGTTAAATTGACTCACATGTGGCTAATTAATTGAACAGATTGATAATGCTCCAATTTGGTTTAGTTTAATGTGAACATTATACTATATAGCCTGATCGTTAGAGTTGCTTGAATTAGTTTAGTGACATCTAAATTAAACTCTCGTACCAGACGACGGAAATCAATTGATTAAATCACAAACATTTAATGTATCAATGTACATGTTCTAATATTCATACATTACTTACAAGATGATCCATAATTTTGTATAGTGATTACAACTTTTATTTACATTATCGTTCTGAAATTCAATGAATCACTAAACCATATGGAAAGTAAACGGCCATTTATTAAGTGACCAACAACTAAGTTGATTTCGTATATAATAAGTTACTGTATAACCGTCTCACGGTATGCATACTTATTGGACGAACGCAAAGCACCGTCCATCTCTGGAAATTATTCTCCTTGTCCTTACAATTAGGTAATGGCATCTTTTACCCCTGCATGCATGCATGAGCTGGAATGTGTAACATAGCATTAGCAGTAAAAGTAACAAATCAAGACAACAAGAATTTGACTACCAACTTATTTATACTCAAAAACACAAACTTTTTAATGTGAATTCGTTGACTTATGATTTTAGCACGATAAAACCAGAGTAACCGCGTTCCAATTGGTCCATTGGCATCACTAATAAAGCATCTCATAGTGAACTTAATATATGATCAAATTCAAAACAATGAAGTCAATATTATGATCAACATTCACTTTCTTTTGTTTAGGGAAGTATAATAGAATTAGTGCTACTAATATAGTAGTGTCTATTTCAAGCCTTTCTGATTGCCAACTTCACACTTATGAGCTAGCTAGGGAATTTCATTACTATTTAATTTAAACAATGCATGGACATATACTTTAATTTGCTTAATTAATTAATCTCATGATCGATGATTTAGTTTACTAAGAGACAACAAACTTATATTGTCCGTACCTAACACGAAGAGGTTTTTTTCAACACTCTGTTGTTAAGGTCATATCATGTTATCTTCGCCTAAAAATTTAGCATGGAAAGTAGCTTCTCAAATTAATAAAATAAATCCTTTTAATTTGTTATCTCATCCATTCTTTTTCAATAAGTTATTGGCTTCAATCAATTAATTCATAGGACTTGACGTATAGCATCTCAAAATGTTAAATTAAAGTGTATGTCAAAAGTCTCTTCATGAAATATTATACATCATAAATATAAAAAAAAAATTAGAACTTCTACCACTACTAATCTAGAATCTCATAGAATTCTTTTTCTCTAAAATGGACAATCCGACCTTTGATGAAAATAATAATAATCCAACTTCTTGGAAGGTGGAGAAGAACGCTAGTGATTCCTACTCACAAAGTTAAAAAGAAGCAACGAATATTTCATATATATTTGCATGGAAGTACAATTTTTTAGATTGTTTTAATGAAAAGATAAGACAAGTAATGGCAGCACAAGAGATTTTAATTTGCGCTAAGGACATATAAAAGCGCATAAAGAACTTACCATTAAAGAAATGAATAATGGATTATTCCAAAAGTTAATTAGAAGGGTTAAGTTGAACAAACTATAAACCATTTTTAAATAATTATCTAATTATCAATTTAGTTCGGAGCCGAGTAGAACTAAATAATGGACAACAATGTATTAATGTATATTGGAGCCATTTTTTCCATTTGCAATGGAGCCAAAAACTAATTATTCTTTGATTTTTGGGATATGGCTCATAAAACTGTTTGTGTTTCTTATTTTGTGAAGTAGCAGTCAGTCTGTGCGATTTTCGACGCAATTTTCATTTTGGGTCATCCGTGCGCAACCTCTCTATGTTTCAATAGGGATAAGTCTTGAGTGCATCCGACCCCACTTACCCCGCCTTATGGACGGAGCCTTTAACGCATTGGAGTTAAAGATGTTGTTATTGTAATGTATTGATGTACATGACATACATACCCGGCCTTCACTAATTCTAAACACTTGTTACCTAGTTTGTTGCATTTTGAGGGCTCACTTAATTAATTAGCCGATGACCCGTAATTATGATTAAGTCATCATCAACTCAATCGAGTGCTCTAAATCCCTTTCAGAAAACATAATATATTCAAGTACCCCGAATGTTATACTTTTGTTTCATTCTTACATTGTACCCCCGACATGAAAAATTGTTACTTTTTACACTGTGGTAAAATAAGAAATTAAAGGGAGGAGAAAAGCAGTCGATCCTTCGACGGGCTCATCAATGTCTTCCGCCTCATTGTCTTCCATTTCTACTAATCTTTGAAAGCTTCAATTGGTCGTCGATCTTGTG
>JBBYHQ010000023.1:14779346-14801860 GCA_038382645.1 Spergularia azorica | reverse complement strand
AGAATGTGAGGTTTAATAAAAGTAGGAGAGATAATGTGAGAGAGGATGTAATAATTTAATAAAAGTAGGAGAGAGAATTATGTCCCAAAATAGATGGGGTGTTTGAGGTGAGACGTCCCGAAATGGAATATGGGGCGTTTGAGCTGGGACGGAGGGAGTATATATGCTAGATGCTTGAATTAGTGCCCGTATAGATCAGTTTTATTTATTGGTATGTAAGAGCAGCTAATGTTGCAGGAGTGAAGGAATGAGGATTTGAACTCGATCGGTAGAACTCTCATGCATGTTACTAACCATTATGCCAACCTTAACTCTCATAGATCATTTTTATTACGCTAGTCTTGCAGATCTTAATACACTCTCATCATGAGTCATGTTGTTAAGGTATTAAACCAATTATCGGGCATTTACCATGAATCTTAACTTTTGGTTGAGTTGACTCTTTAACACATGTGGCTTAATTAATTGAACAGATTGATAATGCTCCAATTTGGTTTAATTTGTTGTGAACATTATATTGTAGCATGATCGTTAGATTTGCTTGAGTTAGTTCAGTGACATCTAGATTAAACTCTCGTATGAGACGACATAAATCAATGAAACATGATCCTTCTGAAATTTAGTGAAGTCACCAAACTCTATATGTAGAGAGTGAACGATCATTTAATCGACCAACAAATAAGACGATGTCTTTTTTTTTGCAAGAAATTAGTTAGAATTTTATTCATCCACAATCGGGGAAGAAAAAATTCAAAAGATCTTACAAAAAGTAGAACCACTAAACTAGCTATTTAGACTTTCTACAACATCATTGTAACAAATTCCGTTTGCCCAAGCAAGCATTCTCACACTAACGATAAACTTTAGCTGTTTGACAATCAAATCCAAATCATTTTCCCGCTCAGCAAATAATCTTCCATTTCTCTCTTGCCATACAACATATACTATAGCAATCAAACTGCAAATTTGCCACTTGACTTAACAGTTTTTCCTGCCATTTTTTCTCTTCAGATACCATTCAATTTCCCTTCTCAGACTCCAACCTTGTCTCCTCATGCTCATCCAGTTAAGCATTGCTCTCCAGATATCTTTGGAGAAACTACACTAAAAAAATAGGTGAGCACTGGTTTCAGCAGCAATCTTGCACAAACAGCATCTATTTACCAGCACTAAGCCTCTTTTGCAGATGTTATCCATTGTCGGAAGCTTCCTTTGCAATGCTAGAGTAGCAATGAAGGAATGTTCTGGCAAATTAATGCTATTCCATATGATTCTTGCCCCTTTGAACCTTGGAAAATTGGTTCTGAAGAAGTCACATGCTTTTCTGACTGAGAACTTGTCGCCTTTGCTCCAGGATTTGACCAGTTGTCTAGCTTCAATGATGGAGGTGGTCTGACTCAGGATTTCATCCCTGACTTTCAGCATGCTAGACAGAGATTCAGAGTTTTGCTTTTGTTTTCCACTTCCCAAATGCTTCTTCTCCTACAAATGTAGCTTTCAATCCAATCAATCCATGCATTACTCATGCCTTTCTCCAACAACCATAACCATTTTGATATGAGAGCTTTATTCCAAGCAAGAATCTCCTTTATATTAAAACCTCCTTCCTCTCTAGGTGTACAGGAGCTAAGCCAGCTTTTGTAAATCATCTTCCTCTGACCTTCAGGAACATTCCACAAGAAATTTATGCACAATTTGTTGAGCTGCTGTGTTACTCCTTTTGGGAGGAGAATCACATTGTACCAGTAATTCTGGATGCCAAACAGTACATAGTTAATAAGCTGAACTCTTCCAACATAAGAGAGGATCTTTGTAGACCAATGTTGCAGATGACTCTTGATTTTTGCAATTAGCTGACTGTACATCTGATTCCTGATCCTGGCTGAATTGAGTGGAATTCCCAAGTAACGGAAAGGAAAATGACCCTCCTGGAAATGTGTAATATCCAAGATGTCATCCTTATTTCCTGAAGAAACACCAGCAAAGTATGACTCTGTTTTCTGAGGATTAGCATGCAAGCCTGAGTTTGCAGAAAACTCCTCCAAGGTTTTAATTACTGCCTTCACAGAGGAGCTGTCTCCTCTTGAAAAAATCATTAAGTCATCTGCAAAGACTAGGTGAGTCAGCCCAATCCTGGCACATTTAGGGTGAATTGAGTAGCTTTGATCCTGAAGCATGGCTCTTAATCTTCTTGACAGCATTTCCATACATAAAACAAAGAGGTAGGGTGATATTGGATCACCCTGCCTGACACCACACTGCCCTTTGAAAAAGCCTTGACTTGAGCCATTGATTTTCAATGAGTACCAAGGGCTCCTCACACAAGCCATAATCCAATCAGTGAATTCCTTAGGAAAATTGCAGACAGTCAGAGATTTTTCTATGAATTCCCAGCTAAGAGAGTCAAAAGCTTTCTTTATGTCGATTTTCATCAGGCACCTGGGAGAAACATTCTTCTGTCCATACCCTTTAACCAGAGTTTGGGAGAGGGCTATGTTGTCAAAGATGCTTCTACCCTTTGTGAAGGCTGCTTGTTCAAAACCAATAAGGGAGGGGAGCACTCCTTGATACCTGTTAGCAATGATTTTACTGACAGTTTTGTACACAGTAGTGCAGCATGATATGGGTCTGTAATCCAGCACAAAACTGACATTTTTCTTCTTTGGTACCAATGTGAGAGGGCTGAGCTCCATTGTTTCAACCATTTTTTTTTTATTTGAAGAAACTTCTGACAGCAGCACAAAAGTCTTTTTCAATGATATTCCAAGAACTCTTGAAAAAGCCCGAGGAAAATCCATCCAAACCTGGACTTTTGTTGGAGTTGATGCTGAAAAGTGCATTTTTGATTTCATCATCATTAATCCCAACACATAGCTTAACCCCTTGATCCTTGTTTAACTCCTTTCCTCTAAAGAGAGAGGCATCAGACATGGTTACTGTCTTTGTTGTCCCCAACAGGCCCTTATAGTAGTCAATGAATGCAGTGATGATCCCATCTTGGGTGGTGTGAAGATCACCATTGACATCTAAGACACTACCAATCACACTCATATGATTCCTATGTGCAATTTTGGTGTAAAAGTATCTTGAGCTGCAGTCAGCTTCACTAATGTGAGTAATTTTGGCCCTTTGTTGAAGCATACTCATTTCTGCTTGTTTCAAAGTACAAGATTTCCCTTTAAGCATTTCCTCTCTGTGCTGCAGCTCCTCATTACTTATGTCCAATAAGCAAGCTCTTTGGCAAGTTTCCAGCTCTTCCCTACTCTTATCAACTCTATCAGAGAGATCAGAGTAGAAATTTTTATTCAAATTCTTCAGCTCCTTCTTTACATTCTGCAATTTCTTGTATATCTGAACATTGGAGCTCCATAGACAGGAATGTCCCAGGCTTTTTGCACTAGACTTGAGAAAAGTGGGTGATCAGCCCAGCAATTCAAAAATCTAAATTGTTTTTGTATATCCAGTGAATTTTCCACATTCACCAAAATAGGTGTATGATCAGAATTTCCAAAAGGGAGTACAGTTGATGTAGCATTTGTTTGTTGAAGAAGCCAATCCTGGTTAACCAAAGCTCTGTCAAGCTTTGGCCAAACCCTATCAGTCCCATCCTACTTATTGCACCAAGTAAAGTCACCCCCCTGACTTTGCATATCCTCCAAACCACATTTTGCAATGTAGTCATTAAATTCCAACATGTCTCCAATGTTGTTATCAGCTGTGCTAACTCTCTCCTCTGGATCTCTGATAGTGTTAAAGTCACCCATAACCAACCAGCATCCTTGGACATCATTAGCCAGCTCCTCTAATTCCTTCCACAGCTCTGCTCTTTGCTGACGATCATTGCTAGCATACACCATTGTAATCCAAAACTCTTTGTTAGAGAGCTTATTTTTGACCTTACAATGAATGAATTGAGCATGCCTAGAAAGTATATGAACCTCCACCTTTCCTGGGTGCCAAATAACCCACACTCTGCCATTGTAATGGTGTGTGTAATTAAAAGCAGTGGAAAACTCATTGAATTTATTAGCTACTACCATAGGAGCTTTATGCTCTTTTATTTTAGTCTCCAATACTCCCATAATATCTATTCTACATTTCAGCATGAGATTCTTTACCTCATGCTGCTTTAGAGGCTCATTGAGCCCCCTAATATTCCAAGAACAGGCTATCATTTAGAAGGGATGTCAGGTGGGACATCTTCCTCTATCAAAATGCTGTTGACTATTTCTGAACCTTCATCATTACCAATCATGTTCAAACTCTGCATTCCTGGCACCTTGCCACTTCTTTTAATCTTTTGCAGCATCCTTTTCTTGTGGGATTTGCTTGTGAAAACCTGGAAGTCGCCCTCCTCTTCAGGTGAAGGTGGTGGTATATCTGAGTTCATACTTGGAGAATTAGGAGTCGTCTGATCAGGACTATCCTGAATCCCTGTCCTAGAGCCAGACAGATGTTTTGTAGCATCAGAGTATGTGGTTTCTGCAGCTTTTACAGGCTGCTGTACTGGCTGCACCACATTATCTGATTTAGCTACATAATCTGCACTGTCATTTGCTTTTACAGGTTCATCAGCATTTGCAGGCTTCTGCACTGGCTGGTATGCCTGTTTAGCTTTGACATTTGTTGTCCTCTTAGCATGCTTGCAGCTACAGTCTCTATGCCCAAGGTTTTTACACACAGGGCAATAATATGGAACCCATTCATATTCTACTCTTTGTGTGAATTCCCCATGGAAGGGTGTTGTCACTTGTATGTGGTCTGGGAACTTTTTTGACACGTCAACTTCCACTAGAACTCGAGCAAAGGAGAGTCTCTCCTGATATGTCGTAGTGTGATCTGCATACATAGGCTTGCCTATCTTACTTGTGATTTTACTCAGTGCTGACATTGACCATAGAAAAGGGTTCAAATCAGGCAGCAGTACCCAGACAGGAACAATAGAGACTGAGTCCAATTCTTTCCCAAATTCTGGCGTCCATTGCTTGAGAATGAGGATGTTTCCACCCACCTTCCATGGCCCTCCTCTAAGAATTTGATCGATGTTTTCCTGAGACTTAAATCTGAAAGCAAACTAGCCCTTTCTGTAGTACTTCACTGTTGGCTTTTCTACATGATTCCAATGTTTTTCCACAAAATCCTGTATAATGTTGATTTTCGGCCTGTCCCCAATCACATTACCAACCAGAGTGCAATTCCATGCCTCCATCTCAATTTTTTACATCCTCGACAGTTATAATGACCTCCTCTGAATCCAATGGTGTTTCTATCTTATACAGAGACATTCCAATTTTCGGCTTAAAAGACACTGATTTCCAATTTTTGTCAATTTTTTCCCCAATTCTCACATTTTCAGGGTTTGGTGTGACATTTCCATTAATTTCAACATTACCAGAAGATAATTGTAATTGAATGTTACATGAATCAAGCTTTTCCTGAGCTGGCTGATTGACTTTGATGCCCGATTTCCGAAAAGCTGACGCAATATGATCTCCGATTGTTGTTTCCGAAACTTCCCCATCACGCTTTGTGCTATTTGAAGAATCCTCCTCATTTTCCCCCAAAATTACATCATTCTGTTGATCATCTTCCTCCGTTTCCTTCTCTGGAATTTATTTTCCGTGGTCGTCCCCTCGTTTTTTTTTCTGTTCCTTAGCCATGAAGAAAGCTTAAAAACCAATGGTGATTTTCTTGCTTCAGGAAGAAGCTACCCCTCCTCTCATGGTCAAAATTGTTTGTAGAGTGGCCATAACAAATAAGACGATGTTATATATAATAAATTATTGTAAAACCGTCTCCCGCGATGCATACTTATCGGACGAACTCAATGCACCGTCCATCTCTGAAAATTATTCTCCTTGTCAGCCACATAACTTACAATTAGGTAATGGCATCTTTAACCTCTGCATGCATGCATAAGCTAGAATGTGTAACATAGCATTAGCAGTAAAAGTAACAAATCAAGACAACAAGAATTTGACTACCAACTTATTTATACTCCAAAGCCAAACTTTTTAATGTGAAATCGTTGACTAATGATTTTAGCACGACAAAATTTGAGTAACCGCGTTACAATTGGTCTATTGGCATCACTAATAATAAAGCATCTAACAGTGAACTTTATATATGATCAAAACAATTAAGTCAATATTATGACATTCCATTTCTTTTGTTTAGGGACGTTTAGAATTAGTGCTACTAATTTAGTAGTGTCTATTTCAAGCCTTTCTAACTGTCAACTTCACACTTATGAGCTAGGGAATTTCATTACCATTTAATTTAAACAATGCATGGACATATACTTTGCTTAATGAATTAATCCATGATGATTTATTAGTTTACTAAAAGACAACAAACATATGTTGTCCGTACCTAACATGAAGGGTTTTATTTCAACACTCTGTTGCTAAGGTCATATCATGTTATCTACGCCTAAAAATTTAGCATGGAAAGTAGCTCCTCAAATTAATAATAATACAAAAAAAAAAAAAAACAATCCTTTTAATTGTTATCTCATCCATTCTTTTTCATTAAGTTATTGGTTTCAATTAATTAATTAATAGGACTTGATGGTTTAGCATCTCAAAATGATAAATTAAATGTATGTCAAAAGTCTCTTCATGAAGCATGATACATTATTATAAATATATGAGTAAATTTTAAGAAATTCTACCACTACTAATCTAGAATCTCATGGAATTTTTTTTCTCTAAAATGGACAATTCGACCTTTGATGAAAATAATAACACAAAGTCTTATAAAAGACGGTCTCTCAATAATTTATTGAAAGACCATTATCCTGTGTTACAAAGTGACTCTATTTACATTGTTTGTAACCATGATAATACTTTTAGTGATCGTATTAATTTACTATTATAAATCACATTATCTATGATTTTGGATGATCCCATTGTGTAAACTTAGCTAAAATTTATAAAGCAACCCCTTTACAAATATTAGATTAAGTGTCAAAGTTTTTAACTAAAACAATTACCAAAAGTAGTAAAACGGTCACTAATTATATAAACAAGGTCACGATAAAATAACATGGCTGGTCTCTCAATAAATTATTGAGAGACGGTCTCCCACAGGACCTACTGAAATAATAATAATCCAAATTCTTGGAAGGTGGAGAAGAACGCTAGTGATTCCTCCTCGCAAAGTTCAAAAGAAGCAACGAATATTTCGTATTTGCATGGAAGTGCAATTTTTTTGAGTGTTTTAACGAAAAGGTAAGACTAGTAATGGCAGTACAAGAGGTTTTAATTTGCACTAAGGACATCTAAAAGCACAAAGAACTTACCATTTAAGAAATGAAAGGATTATTCGAAATTAAAAGTTAGAAGGGTTAAGGTGAACAAACTAAATTACCTTTTTTTTTTCAAATCTTCGATTTTTTTTAGTGTACTATCTATTTAGTTCGGGGTCGGGTAGAGTTAAATGGACAACATTGTATTGATGTATGTGATATATTTGGACCTCACTCGTTCTAAGCTTGTTGCATTTTGAGGGCTCACTTAGTTAATTATTAGACGATTCAGGATTTGTGATTAAGTGCGTTGATTAAATCATCGTCAACTCAATCGAGTGCTCTAAATGCCATTGAGAAAACATAATATATTCAAGTACCCCAAATGTTATACTTTTGTTTCATTCGCACATTGTACCCCAAATATGAAAAATTCTTACTTTTGACACTGTGGTAGAATAAGAAAGGGAGGAGAAAAGCATCTTCATGAATACAGATCATTTTTTGATTCAATTCTGTTCTTTTCTTTTTACCAAAGGCATATAAAATTAAAGGCGAAAGTGGTTTATAACCCCCCATAAGTTTACCTCTACGTGAAATGTAGCCCAACAAGTATTAAAATGAGCAATTGACCCCCACAAGTTTTTATAATTGGTGAAATCGAACCCCTTCTCAATTTATCGCGAGATATTCAATATCTCTCCAATATCTCACCATCAAAATTAATATCACCAAAAATATTAACTAAGTCAAAATAAAAACTCAAAAATTACATTTTTTATGGCCCCGTCTCACTGTACCTATTACTACGAGAAAAAAAACTTCAAAAAAAAATTTGTGTTCATACTTTAATGGCGATGAACATTGAACACATCAGTGTTCCTAAATCTTTTTTTTTATTTTTTTTTTCTTGGAGTGTGTTTTTTTTTATTTCTTTTTGTTTTTTGTTACAAAGGAGCAGATAATACTGCGGGGGTGGGGATATGAGGATTCGAACCTGGGACAACTCCCATGCAGGTTGTGCTTCTAACCACTAGGGCAACCTTGATCCTCTT
Source organism: Spergularia azorica (assembly GCA_038382645.1). NCBI lineage: Eukaryota > Viridiplantae > Streptophyta > Magnoliopsida > Caryophyllales > Caryophyllaceae > Spergularia > Spergularia azorica. The sequence continues at coordinate 14,793,556 of JBBYHQ010000023.1, read as the reverse complement.
TTAATTTCTACTCCCTCCGTCCCCCTTTAAACACCCCATTCATTTTTTCTCGTGGATTTAGGTAGTGTGGTTTGTTTATTATTGTTGGAGATAATGGGGGGTTTGTTTATTATTGTTGGAGATAATGGAGGGTTTGTTTATTATTTTTGGAGATAATGGGTGGTTTGTTTATTATTTTTGGAGATAGTGGAGGTTTGATATGTGATGAAAACTTACCCCATTTAGAAAGTTGTGAAATGGGGTGTTTAAATAAAGACACCCCGAATAGGAAAGTGGGGTGTTTAAAGGGGGACGGAGGGAGTATGTGATAAGAATTTGTTTTGATAATATTTTTTTTCAATTTCATAATATTAGATTTGAAGGTGGTATATTGAGGAGACATTGGATATCTCGCGATAAATTGGGAAGAGGTTTGATTTCACCAATTATGAAACTTGGGAGAATCAATTGCTCGTTTCAATACTTGTGGGGCTACATTTCACGTTTAAATTTAGCAAGTGAGAGTATACGGGATAATCTGTAAATCATGCAGTCAAGTTTTCGACCATAAACTTGTTAGACTAATTAGAGTCCAGTGTAAGAGACTTGGACACGCCGAATACTATATGTGTAATAATAAGGTCACAACGACTATGTCAGACACTCATACGTCAAATACAAAATCATATAATCCATATCTTTAGTAAACCTTTTGAATGAACCGTTACTATTATTGCGTTACACACGAAATTCACCCCTATGTGAAACAAGTCTGTAACTTCATTTTACGTACACATTACCATATTACAAGATTCACTTGCTCGCTATCGCTTTGCTCACCCATGAAAGTCACTTCAATGGTCTCGATCACACATTCACACTCACAACTGTGAAGCAAACACAAAGATTGGACAAAAGGGTGATTTATTTAACATTCCGGAATATATACAGAATATTTATATTATGATTTTATGGCTGTCAATCAAGAATTTTAGGGATGAAATAAGAAAAACCCTCGTTCTCTTTTTTCCAGTTGTGTCAGAGTCGCCGTGGGCCAGTATCGGCCCCCTCGTGGAAGACTAGCTCACAAGCCGGTGGGGTTCCATCCTAAAACCAATTGGCAATAGGAGGAGTAACCCACCACCTTATAAACTAGTCCCCAGTCTACTAAAATTCCAATGTGGGATATTATCCCACAGCTCACATGTGGGTCGTTGTCACTCCAGCACCCCCCCTCACATGTGAGCCCATTAAATTCGCCACATTCAAATTCTTCAAACGCCCTTGCCCGGGTCAGGTTAATTCGCAAAGCCCCTACCTGGGGTCACACCTCTTCAAATTCTCCGGCTCCCAAATTGGGTAAATCGTCGGACCCAAGACCAATCTTGGTTTATCACATTACATATGTCGAGCTTATAGTATACGCCGCCATTGATAACATTCGATCCATGCAAACAAAAACAAAAAAGAACTCACACGTAAAAGAAGATCAGACAGGCTGTGGAGATAATTGCCAAATTAAAAGAACAAATGAAGGGAGTAAATTAAATAATTTTTAGTATAAAGTTTTTGGTCCATTGATTCCAAGATTTGTATAAGCGTACGTTATTTGCAAAGCTCCTTTTCATGTCATAAGAAATATTTTTTTTTGTGTATATAACGGTCCATTTCGAATCAAACAGTGATATTATTCTCAACTTTTGCCTTCTATATACTTAGTGACAACTGAAGTAATTAAATGTGCCCGTCGAGGTGAACCCTATACGAGTTCCATGCATGATAGAAAGCTACTCGAAAAGTTTTATGTGACAAAAAGAGGAGAATAATGAGGTTATTGTGTATTACTCTTTTTGGCAACATATTTAAATGTTCTAACAATGTTACCTAATACCTAACTAAATAATGAAAGAGAACTCCAAACTCGTAAAATTAGGTATTTTTAGTTGATGCCGCTCACAAGATCTTATATACGACGGCATGAATTATAGAATTGCTTAAGTGGAGTCACTTAGGGGGAAAAAAGTCGGAAAAAAATGACCTCTTCAACGACAGTGGTCAATCTTAAACAATTATGAGTCACCTTTAATAGTTAGATTATCAATCTGATTATAATATAAAACTATTCGGTCTAACCTGTCTTATTATTTCATAGGAGTAAAAGTTGTACTCCGTATTTATTATGCACACAAAAGTTGAATAATGGGCTCATCTCGGAGACTAAAACAAAAAAAAAATGGGGGAAAAAAAAATTTCGGCAAGAAGAGAAAATGTAGATTCATAGAGTATATTTACATTGTTTGCAAGCTTTAAATTAAAAACGCACATTGCTCTACTAAAATTTATCTTATCCAAAATCACCATCAAATATATACCATTCGTTTCCACAAATAGCTCGATTTTTCGATTGATGTCCTAGTATAATGAACTTTGGTCCCTCCTCATCATTCATTTGACGGAGATAGCTTCTTTAAGCTAAGAATAAACATGAGTGGATTCGCCTCTACACAATTTGGTTGGTTGGTTGATAAATATCACAAATTCGCGACACCAAAATGTACAGAGATGACGAGAATAGAAATACTAATGGAGTAGTGGGAGCGTGATGCACAAGCTAAAAGAATATGCATACGTCGTATGACAATGTCGTCCCAAACTTACATCGTCCGTTAATGCCTCGTACAACATTACATGCCCATGAGTTATGGCCCCTGAAAATTCCCTGCCCACTACATTCAAGCTTCAAATTCTTCATTTTTATTCATTTTCGGATCTAGAGAGTTAAGAATGGAGAGGGACGAATTTGTGTTTCCAAGAATTTACGACTTTTCTCGTTGAGTGGTAGTAGAGTAGTTGGTGACCCTGCTCAGGTCGAGCTAATCAGCATTGCTGCTGTTGGCCGGTCGTTCAGGTGGTTTTCGAGCTATGTTTCCGCTGACAACTACAGTTAAGTGTTATTCTTGAACTGTTGATCAGTATTCATCTCCTTTCAGAAAGTACATACGATAGAGGGTTAAGTAAAGAAGAGGTTCTTTCCGTTTTGTGGTCTCTTGTACCGAGCCACATCCACTAGACTAGATTTCGAGGTTAGCCTATCGGTAGTAACAAATGTCTACCTGATCGAAATCCAGAAGAGATGTTTCCTCCACAAAGGGGAAAAAAATGTAAATTCAGCCGCCGTAGATATACACAAAATCCGGCATTAGAATCAGGCTGAGTTCTTTGCTCAAAGCATCAAGGCAGCAAAACCTTTACAATAATTTCAACAAGAATGGATAAAAGTTTGAATTGAGAATGCAGCTGACACGAACGTGAAGCCATTCTCAGAGTAAGCATAAAAGGGAACGAGTCATAGATTATTCGCAAAAGCGCATGCACAAAGGATGTGTGAATGGAACTTATCCTTCCAATTACCAGCTCAGCTATTAAGAAACCACTCTTGGTTGTGTTTCTCCAAAAATAGAACAAGAACAGACTTAAGTGATACCAGCGGGTATTTGTCCGAGGACCCATCAAAAAAACAAGCTATTAAGCTTTTTTCAATTGGAAAGCAGCAGCAGAAGTTTCATAGAACCTGTCTCATTGTTCTCGCCAGATCTTATTAGGCACTACAACTGCAAACTACAATCAGTGGTGGTGTTCGTCTTCATCATGGTCATGCCCCTCGGGATCTCCACCAGGGCCGACAACTTCCAGCTGCAATTGATCAATCAACTAATCAGCAAACCAGAAAGCATAAACTTCTTTCAAAGACCAGGCTTCATTTAGTTACATCAGCTTAACTACATTCAAACTCTGATCATCCGAAGTCCCTAATCTAGTAATCTTAATTGCTAGGAACAAGTCAAAATCAGATCAAAGGGCCACTCTTCCAATCTAGAACATGACAAGCAGATGCAAAGAATGTCAAGTTCATACTCTAGCATAGAAACCAATTTGCCGAGTCCAATTGACTCTTCAATGAAATGATAGTTGTTCTTATCTAAATTCATTTGTGCATCAGTATTCACAAGTTCGGTCACAATGATACCCAACAATGTTGATGACAGTAATCAAATCAAAACGCACTAGTGGTCAATATATAGACGGCTACTTACCTTGAAATACTGTGTGCACACTGGACACTCATATGGTTTGTCTTTCTCCAGCCAAAACCAGACGACATCATGTTCATCCTCTGCAAATGGGAGTCAAAAGAATTTAAAGTTGTACATTGAGCTAGAAATTACATTCAGAAAACAGAGCAGTGGGTTCATAAGATATATCGGAAACGATAAGATACTACATCTGACACCAACCTCCTTCACCTCCAGGGCATCCAACAATTCTCCTGCTGTAGTAGGACTTCACAATAGCTGGACTTTCCTGCATGAAACATAATACACTCAACTAAGCTACAGTGAAGAGTGAACCAGAAGCTAGTAAGCTATGCCATCCCGTCAACAAAGATACAAAGTCCAAACAATCATCATCTATATGAGAGCATTGAAGATTCATAGAATTATAAAAAAAATCTTAATCATGTGGAAAAAAGGAAACTTGCAGGTGATAGTTTTGGATTATTTGCTACCTGTTTCACAAAACGTTTCAATTTTGTGCTCATTGAAAATAAAAATAAAATAAAAAATAAAAAATAAAAAAATCAGTGCAAAGTTCATCCAAAAGTTTGTGATCTTCACAACAAAACACACTTAACAATGGCCTTTACATAAACTACTGTCTATAGCATTATATTCATCTTTTACCCTTAACAACATTAAAGATTGGCATACAAACAAAAATAGGAAATTGCAACCAGACAAAGCCTTCAATACAATACGAATTCCCCCCAGCAACTAACCCCAGCTCTTTCTTGTCAAATTCCATCAACAGTTAGACGACAAATGTTCAAAGACAAATACTTTCCCCACAAGAAATTTCGATTAGGATAAAATGATATTGCTCTGGCAGTTGGGGTGATGTCTATCGAAAATAACCCAAGGGATATGACATAAGAGGTATAGCACCCCCTTTTCACGCAAACATATTCAGCAATATAAATGACACAGGCAGTGATACATTTACATATTACAACTAGCACGACTGCACGAGACAGTCATCAACCATCAATTAACACAAATGTGTCTGTACCAAGTCAAAAAAATGTGAACTCAATCACCTGAAGTTCTGAATAGATGCACTACAATCACATCAAGACTTTTAAACCAAAAATAGGAGAATTTGCAAAAAAAAAAAAAAAAAAAGGTAGTCTAATTTGTGACCTAAAAGTAACTGAAGGATCAACCTGATCCAACAAGCCAAAGCACAAATAATTTTTCTACAACTAAACATGTAAATTAATAAAAGTGAGGATGGAATACTTGCACGCCACAAGATTCATGCTTATGTTCCCATAAAGTAAATGTCACAATCGATGCATGACCCATGGAGACAACTTAAATATTACATTAGAATTTCAAAGAGAGGTTACACATCAAAAACAGGGGAACAAGCACAAGCTGCCTGCATTCCCACACTACAGGACACAGGAATGACCAAGTGAACAACACAGCCGATTTACAGATACAATTACAGTAGTCTATGGAAAATAAGCGCCAATGAAGATCCACCATATGCATGCAAATAATCATACAATAGCTCAGCACCGTTACAGCACATACTAGAAATTGAAATGAAACTACACTTGCTTCTAAAGAGAACAGCAAAAGCCAGATATCAAAAACCCACTCTATGCAATCCCGCCACATACGCAGCACCAACACTCCGAAAGCCCCAAGAAAGGATCTTTCAAATGAAAATGTCGAAAATGGTAGTGAAGTTATCCTCTCATTTCGATGGAGGGTAATATCAACTTAGAGCATTCGTTATCACAAGTGGAAATGCATACCATTAAGGCATTCAGTATCAACACATTCAAGATATCTGATTTCGCTATGACCCCCCATGCACCACCAACCAACCTTAACTAAATTAAATGCTAACATAAAATCTAAAAAGGTACACAAAACCACTCAAAATCAAATTACATCACACACCAAAAACATATCCAATTCCTATTATCACGATGTAAAATCGACTTAAATCACACAACAATAGCGTAAATTGAATCCAGTCAACTTATTATCAAATTATCACAACAAAACTCGATACATTTCCGTTCATCGCAAGCAAACGAGACAATGGCTAAACAACGACACACACAATGAGGCGGAAAAAAACCGACCTTGGTGCCAAAAGGACCTTCAGGATGATCAATCTCCAAGATATCCCTTCCCTACATTTACAACAACAAACAACAACATTACGCCGGTGAATCAAATTCGCCGCGGATGTACGCAAGCTTTACCCCTATATCAAAAACAATCAAACCCCATCTTTTCGAAAAAAATTACAAATTCTAATTTCCCCCAAAAATACGAAAAATGTTAAATTAAAAAATGCGAAAAAAAAAAAAGACCTCAAGCTCAGCTTCGAGTTCTTCGCGCTCATGACCAGTAGCAATAGGCATCACTTCTTCGACCTTCGGTTTCGGCTTCGAAACATCTGATCATATTGTATATCATATCATATCATATCATTTTCCCCAAATTCAATTAAATCACAATCAAATAGATCTAATCGAATAAAATAAACGACAAATCAACAGATCAAAAACAAATGTAACAATAATAAAGAAAATAATTACCGGCATCGGTGGCGAAGTGGCGGGAGATGACGGCGGAGGAAGGGCGGAGCGGCAGCGGCGGCGACGACGAGGTGACGCGAGAGGCGAGAAAAGAGGAAGATTTGGAAATGGGGGAATTAGAAGAAGAAGAAACTAGGGTTTTGAGGTGAGAGAAAACAGTTCGCCTCCACATGATTGGTTGTGATTTTGTGTTCTGGAGATCTAACTCAGGTCAGCCCCTTTTGGTGGTGGTGTGTTGTTGACGCTTCTCTTTTTTTTTTATTTTTCTCTCTCTCTCTTGGTACTTTAGTATTGGAAGTTGTTCGTTCGTTCCCTTTAGGTGGGGAGGGGGAAAGGAAAGAGAGAGAATGGGTGGAGAAATGAGAAAGGAAGAAATGGGAGTGAGTAAGTTTCGGGGGAGTGTGGTGGAGGCTGGCCATTCCCCATTTTGTTTTGTGGGCCTTTTTTGTCATCTTGGTTTGGGTTTGTGATTTGGGAGGTGGTTATCGGGCGGGTCGAGTTTAGATCGAAATAGGTTCTAACTCGATAAATGATGATATTGTGGAACGGTGATTAGTTATGGTTGGGTCGGGTTTGTGTTGATTCTTGATTGTTGTTGGTTGACATTGCATGGTAAAAAAATTGCGCTTATATGATTTTAGTGAGTTTTGTGTTGATTCTTGATGTTAGTTGGTCAATAGATGGGTTGTGGACTCGTGGTTGTGGTTTGGCTATCACATTCGTGTGCTACATTATGTACAAGAAGAGAAAATGAGCATAGCGCATGTTACCATTGCAAGGTGAAGAATTTGGTTTGCTTCTAATGAATAGTTTTTTGTTATCTTACGATCAAAACGGGAGAATATGTTATATTCAAAATCAAGCACGCTAAGAAACGAATACATTGCGGGACACCCGTCACAAGTCACAACTCACAACTCACAAAGAGTATTGAAAGTTTGTCACACCCATGTTACATACTAGGAATCAGTAGTTCTTCTCCCATACGAAGAGAGAATGGAGACCAACTTAGCTTATACCGAGTACATAACATCACATCACAATGAAACTACAATAACATAACACTTTTCTAGCTATGAATTTCTACAACCGTTGAACTGTGACCATCCTAACTACTAAGACAACTAACAGACTAAGCAACTATGGGAATCAGAATGTTGTTCTAAGTTAGTGAATCAACTTTTGCTTTAGCCTCTTAGGACGCGGCTCCTGGTTCGGACTTTCATCCAGTTTCCGTCTTAAGGTTCTTAAATCCTCTTCACTAACACAGCCATTCAACTCGCGGTTCAATGTGTATGCTTCAGCTAACTTCCTCTTGCATTCTTTGCTCGCGGAATCATGTGAGACCACTGCCAACGACAAGTAAGAATGATAAGGTCGCGGGAATTTTGTTCTCGAGGTAAGGAAAAAGGTTGCAAAAGACATTAACGGATGAGAACAGGTAACCCTCTGGCCTCTTACCAGGACTTGGATAGTCTTTTCCAATTATGCAATTTGCCTTCTTCTGGACACTTATTGGAGCTGTCCATGGTTCATAAATGTACTCCTTCGGCATATCTGATCGTTACAGCGGTTCATTATACATCAGTTGTTCAGTACAGACGGAGAAAAAGCTCATGCGTAACAGATTATCATGACAGAAAGCAGGAAATGGTATCTCAGGTAACAGGATACAGGAAGAGCAGTTCACTGTACCTTTCAGTACCGGGAGGAAGTGTCTAATGAAATCGCCATTTTTGTCATACTTCTTCCCAAAAGTGATTGGCGAGTAGATCCTATGATACTGCAAAAGGAGAAGCACAGCCTCAGAAATTGTTCTCACAGGAACGCATACTGCATATATCTCAACAGCAAAAAAGAGTACCTGTAATATAATTTTGGCTTTCACATGGAATAAGCAATAACTATACGAACTCTAAACTTGAAGGATACGAAGATTAGAGTTATGAATCTATGATATTTCGTCCCTTGTAATTGACATACAGATCGTTTGTTGTTTTACCATGCCCTTCTAATTCTAGTCCATTACGGAGATTACAGAAATATCAATTGAGTTCTCCCCTAATGCACAAATGACACTCACAACTTAATTGGATTCTCAAAGTTGATTCTTAATGAAATGCTTTACCACACTACAAAAGGAAGATAAGTCACACACACCTCATAGAAGAATGATGAACATGAAAGCCAGAGCCAATTTCCGTTGTTAATAGCCCAATCTGAGTCAATCAACAGCCTCTCGAAAACATCACGACCTTTCTCCCAGTGAATAAACTGTATGCGGGGAATATGAATAATGCTTTTAAGTGCAAAATATGAAAGAGTCACAGAAAAATATGAAGAGCTTTTGTATAATTTTGTTACCAGATCACCACGAGTAAGAAAACAAGCAACACAATGTCGAGCAAGGTGGTGCATCCAGCCCCATTCATGAAGCTGCAGAACACAAGACATTCTGAATTACAATAAGTACACACACCAATGAACAATTGTGTAAACAATCTCCCATAACTGGTGGTTCAACCAAAAAGAAGATACCTGCCTGAACCATGATGGCATCAATCCAAGGAAAACCCGTCTTTCCATCTCTCCAAGCAGCAAACAGCTGACTGTCATCGTTCCAAGGAATCTACACAGTGATGCAGTTTAAATTTCTCGTATACACAGGAAGGCACAAACACATGCAACTGCGAAATTGTAACGTATAAACCCCAATGAGACTCAACATTGAACTGTAGAAGTCAAGGCAAGAAGGGCATTGCCATCTACAATCACAACTAACAACGACACCCCTATTTATATTAAAGCAATAATTTCCATCCATCTCATACAGACGAATTTCCTCATTTGAGGAGAAAGAAATCCTACAATCAACTGAAGAAAGGTTATGTTGACAATTACAAGATATATGTGGCTATCTTAAAAGCTATGCAGTACATTTCTTGAGGGTTGCTTTCGTAAATTCATAGGTATGATTACCATAACAGAACCACTCAGCAAAAAGCAGATTTCCATGTAAGTACCTGCTTGCATATTTTGTTACCATTCATCTGATCAAAATTAGGAGTGCCCAGAGCAGCAGTGTAGAAGAAGTCTCGCCACAGCAACTGCAAGATAAGAACAGATTATATGTTCGGATACAAACAATCTGTCACAACTCACAACTCACAAGTAATGGAGCAATACGTGTGATAAGCTTGGGTAACTGACCTGTCCAAGAAGTGAAACAGGTGGAGATGTGTGATTCTTAACACTATCATAAATTCCCTGAAGCTGCTGGTAGAAGTGCCTGGAAGAAAGACAGCCAAACTGCACACAAAATATACAAAAGTGTAACAGAACATTAAGATTTCTTAACGAGCCTTGGCTGATTGTCATTCACGCTGACCACAAGTGACAAGCAAATATTGAAAGTTAGCAGTGCTTACTTTCAGATACGGTGACAATACAGTTGTTGCAGGCTTTAGAAAGGAAGATGGATCTCCTTTAGGCTTCTCAAACTTCGCAACCCAGTCCTACAACAGTGAATTTGAGAAAGAAAATGTTGAGGACTGATACATGTTATATTGCTCTGCAGTATGCTCCTTCATGCTCAGTTAAGTAGCCAAAGCATATCCTCTCAAATGCCGGACATAACAGCCAATTTTCAAGATCACTTGAAAGTTCGAATCTTTTTTATCATACCTTATTATCAAGGGATTGTTGCAATCTCTTTAATGCTTCAGATTCACCACCTTTAAATGGAGAAAATTCATGCTGCAAAAACATTCATCAATCATCATCAGCAGGACGCGTATATCAACAAAACACCAAAAACAACTACATGGCAGTATAGCAATTGGTACTCAGACCTGACCTCAAAAAAAAAAAAAAAAAAAAAACTTGGTACTCAGACCTGTCCACAATTTTCATAACCTAGCTCTTCAATAGTAGGAACATCTGACACCTGCAGGCTCCCCACATTTCCTACTGGAGGAATGGACACAACACCAGGTGAAACGGGGGAACTAACCCAAGAGGGTTCACCAGCAATCTTGAGAAATGACTTATAGGTTACAGGTGGCTTGCCCCCATTCTGTTCAATTGATCAACATTTCAACAAATTTCAGTATCAGACAGTACCTTGTTTGCAGCAATACCAGTTGTTTGGAGGTGAAACATTGTACTATGTCTACCAAAAATGAGTTACCTTTTTAATGATGTCTCTAGGATCGAAAAGAGTATGACTCACAGGAGAGACAACCTCAATTCCTGCTGAAGATGCATATTTCTGTAAAAGAGACGACTTGTAATTAAACTACAACCTGATGACTAGTGACAGTTGCAATAATACAATGTTGCAGCATATATAGACTAATATTAATGTTCAAACTATTCAGATGAAAAGAAGAGGCAGGCAGAGAGTTTACTAGCATTGAATCATTTCTGAGAGTACAAAAGGTAGGAACTAAAGCAAGAAGGCAAGCATTACCTCAACTCTAGAATCTAAAGCTCGATAATATGGATCAGTATCATACTCAAAGCATAGCTTCTTTATATTCCACTGCACATAAAACACAAGGGAAAATCATGATAACCATAAAGTTTCATATAGTAGACATACAATCCACATGTGAGTTGGACCAAACGACCTAAGAGTAGGCTCCAAGTCGGATTTTACAGTATAAACAGGAGCTAAGTTCATCAAAGCTCCCCTTAGTTAATCAATTTAAAATTCATAATTCATAAGGTAGCATCATGGCATATAAAGTATTATACCCATTGCATCAACCATAATCTTAGGCTTCCGATTGAGATGGCATCAACGTGACAAAGATTAAGAGGTCATCAGTTCAAATCCTACGAGCCCCTTATTCCCACAAGTGGAATATATTAACAACTTATGTAACAGTATGTGGATTATCCACATTCCAAAACCCCAATAGGCTAATAGATAATACTATAATAAATATTATTAGGTTGTATTTTGGAATATTCTATCCTTGATGACGCTTGCTGCAACCTTGGATCCTTGTTGCACTCCGGTCATGCTCTGCCGCATTGTCTTCACCCAATGGCTCCTGTCGAAGCATCTTCACCTATTGGCTCCTGCCGCCGTGTCGTTACCTACTGGCTCCTGCTGAAGCGTCTACGACTATTGGCTCCAGTCGAAGCGTCCTTACCATACCGCTGCGACTGCGGGGGTGTAATAGATAATACTATAATAAATATTATTAGGTTGTATTTTGAAATATTCTAGACTATAGAATATTCTAGATCTAGGAAACCTGGAGTATTCTCCAAGTTATTGTGTAGTATAAATAAACATCTTATTATCAATAATAAACAAGCAATTATATTGTGTGGGTATTCGTATTCTTATATAGGCCTCATGCGAGGGGCGAGACAAGGAGTATAGCCATTTAACGAGACTTGACCATAAGCTTTCTTAATGTAATGGTGATGGATAATCAACAATTAACCCTTCTAAATCCATTAATTTGTTTGGGAAGAATAAGGATGCAATTCTACAATCATCCATTGATACTTCACTAGTCCATTCCATAATTATATCTTATTTGAGACTCCACACATTAAACATACGTCTCTATTTACACATTTTAAGCCGTTTAATACGAAAATTATCAATCCTACTCCAGATACGAGTCAAGTAAGACCATATAAGGCGACAAAACTCTCTGGATTATTACATGATGTCCCAATACCACTTATGTGCCACACTACCATTTCCCTCACTACCTAGTCAATAATCAAGCCGTTTATAATCGAGAATTATCAATCATACTCCAAATACGAGTCAAGTAAGACCACATAAGACGGCAAAACTCGCTCAATTATTAGATGTCACAAATTATACAATACGGCCACTTATGTGTCACGCTACCATTTCCCACAATACTAAAGAAGGTTAAAAAAAACTAAGTAAATAAAAATGAAAAGAGAGGGTAAAAAACCTGTTTAAGGCAGTTAATTAGAATTTCACCAGGTTCACCCTTAAGAATCAACAACTTCGACCCGATAACCCGAAGATTAGAATCAAGGTCCGACAAACTCTCAAGCAAAAACTTGATCCGATTAACACCCGCTCTAACAGAACCCGGTGAAAACGCACCCGGGTCAGGCTCCATATAATGCGGGTCAATAACAAAAAGCGGGTAAACGAAATCGGATCCGAATGCGGCGTGGTGTAGGACCGGGTTGTCGTGGAGACGGAGCCCTTTTCTGAACCACATTAGAGAGGATCTTGACCCGGTTGGGGTACCCATTTGGGAAGTAATTGGGCGGGTTAGTGGTGGTGCTGACGTTGAGAGGAGGCGGTAGTGGTGGTGGTTTGAGGGGAGAGTGTTGAAGAAGCCGCGCATTAGGCGGTGGTTGGGGTTTTTTTTGGCGGGTGAATTTTTGGTGTTAACTTGTTATGTTTTGTGCATTTTGGGTAAAAAAATGGGAAACGGTTGGTTTATGGGAGCGCCACGTTTGTTGGTTTGAAATCTTTGAATTGTAGGATACGTGGGTGATTAGGTTCGTAATAGTGTTTTTGCATTTGGTTGAGTTGACACGGGGTTATTACATTAGTTGATGTGTTTCAATGTTTTATTAGAGATTGTTGAGCTAAGTCCAACTCCAGGATCTCTACTCGGCTGCTGACTTGGGGGCTCTTGACCGGAGAAGGGGGCAACTAAGAAAGTTGTCGGCATTATAAAGGTTTCAAGAGTAAAAAAAACTCAACGGATTGTGAAGGGGTTGAGTAGGAGATCAAATAAGTTTGTTAGAGGTTAGGGAGGTAAGTCAAATGGTGAAAGGTAGAAGAGTTTCTAGATTTTAAATTCTACTTACTTTTTAAAACAAATTAGATCACACCCAAGTAGACCTGTTAAACGGGTCAAAACAAGTTACATATATGTCAATTTGCTACAAGTCGGATCAAATACATGTTCGAACGCCGTTGGGGTTTGATACCGGTCATAAATACATTTAAAGTAATATTATATTTATTATCCCGTCTTTTTTAATGTTCAATAATAATAATAAGACATATTTAACAAAAATAATCCAACATTTGCCACATCTTCTATCAATAACCCGACCTTTCAACTTTAATGAAAATAACTCAACGTTTAACTCTATGTTACAATGCACTACGTCAAAAATGGGCTAAGAGAACGGGTCCTCTAAAGCTAAGCAGAACAGTTCCGGAACCGTTCTCTAGACGACTGTACTTAAAGGGTAAGAGAACGGTTTGAACCGTTCTTAAAGCCTATAAGAACGGTTGCGCTAAAAACCATTCTAAAAGATCTATAAGAACTGTTACGCCGAAAACCGTTCTTATACTTCCTTCCAGAACGATAATGTGAAAACCATTTTAATGTGCAAACCGTTCTTATAGGATCTTAATTTTTTCAAAAAAAAAAAATATTTTTTTTCTCGAGATGTTCCACTTTCCCAGACCCACACCACAATCCCCAACCCACCACTAGGCCTGGGCAACGGGGCAGGCCCCCGTTAAAAGCCCACGATCGGCCCTCTTGAAGAGGGTCAAAGCCCGGTCTTA
>JBBYHQ010000023.1:14761161-14779246 GCA_038382645.1 Spergularia azorica | reverse complement strand
ACAAACACAATGTAACGGAGTGGTTATCGAATCCGTTTCCAATCCCCCCAAAAATCACGAACCAAACGCCCCCTTAAAGCATTCGTTTTCACAAGTGAAATGCATACCATTAAGGCATTCAGTATCAACACATTCAGGATATATGATTTCGGTATGACCCCCCAATGCACCACCAACCAACCTTAACTAAATAAATGCTACCATAAAATCTAAAAAAGGTACACAAGCCACTCAACATCAAATACTGGCCATACCATGTCCAAATCATTTTATCACGATTTAAAAACGTACTCCTCTACTCCTATTTAAACTTCCCATCTTCTTTTTTGGGGTCTCGCCTTTGTTCTTCCCATTTTCCAAAATATTACGTTTTCTTTTCAAGGTAATAAGATAAAGATGTTGGTGATAATTAGCATTAGAACTTATTTGTCAAAATGAATCATTAGGAAATATTCATTACTTTTCCTTACGAAATGTGCAAAATGCAATGAAAAGTTTAAATAGGACCGGAGGGAGTATGAAGTAACGAATTTCAACAGTCAACAATCGCGTAAATAGAATCCAATTAAACCAAAACCCGATACATTTCCATTAATCGCAAGCAAACGAGACAATAGCTAAACAACGACACACAAATGAGACCGGAAAAAAAAAAACCCGACCTTGGTGCCAAAAGGACCTTCAGGATGATCAATCTCCAAGATATCCCTTCCCTACATTTACAACAATATGTCAACATTACGCCATCTTTTCGAAAACATTACAAATACTAATTTCCCCCAATAATTACGAAAAAAAATCGACATATTAAATTAAAAATGAAGAAAATAAAAAAGACCTCAAGTTCAGCTTCGAGTTCTTCGCGCTCATGACCAGTAGCAATAGGCATCACTTCTTCCACCTTCGGTTTCGGCTTCGAAACGTCTGATCATATCGTATCATTTTCCCCAAATTTTAATTAAATCACAATCAAATAGATCTAATCGAATGAAATTAACAGATCAAAACAAATGTAATAATAATAATAATAGTAAAGAGATAATTACAGGCATCGGTGGCGAAGTGGCGGGAGAGGACGGCGGAGGAAGGGCGGAGTGGCGGCGGCGACGACGACGAGGTAACGCGAGAGGCGAGAAAAGAGGAAGATTTGGAAATGGGGGAATTAGAAGAAGAAACTAGGGTTTTGAGGTGAGAGAAAACAGTTCGCCTCCACATGATTGGTTGATTTTGATTTTGTGTTCTGGAGATCTAACTCAGGTCAGCCCCTTTTGGTGGTGGTGTGTTGCTGACGCTTCTTTTTCTCTCTCCCCGTACTTTTGTATTGTAAGTTGTTCGTTCCCTTTAGGTGGGGAGGGGGAAAGGAAAGAGAGAGAATGGGTGGAAAAATGAGGAATGAAGAAATGGGAGTGAGTGAGTTTCGGGGGGAGTGTGGGCCTTTTTTGTCATCTTGGTTTTGGTTTGTGTTTGGTAGGTGGTAATCGGGCGGGTCGAGTTATATCGAAATAGGTTCTAAGACTTTTAACTCGATAAGTGACAATATTGTGGTACGATGATTAGTTACGGTTAGGTCGTGTTTGTGTTAATTCTTGATTGTTGTTGGTTGGGTTAATAGATGTTTGCGGTTGGTTGGATTGAGTCATTGAGAAGTTTACAAGGAGGCTATGTTCAAAATCAAGCACGCTAAGAAACGAATACCTTGTGGGACAGCTGGTAAACTCACAAAGAAAATAGAAAGTAACTATCTTTAATACGGAGTAATACATTTCTCAAGTTTGTCACACCCATGTTACATTGTTACATACTAGGAATTAGTAGTTCTTCTCCCATACCAACTTAGCTTATACAGTACATTACATTACTCGTTACATCACAAATGAAACTGCAATAACATCACACTTTTTAGGTATGAGCTTTTTCTTCTACAATCGTTGAACTGTGACCCTCCTTAATCAATGTACTTAACTGCTAAGACTACTAACCTGACTAAGCAACTATGGGAATCAGATTGTTGGTTCTAAGTCAGTGAATCAACTTTTGTTTTAGCCTCTTAGGACGCGGCTCCTGGTTCGGACCTTCTTCCAGTTTCCGTCTTAAGGTTCTTAAATCCTCTTCACTAACACAGCCATTCAACTCGCGGTTCAATGTGTATGCTTCAGCTAACTTCCTCTGGCATTCTTTGCTAGCGGAATCATGTGAGACCACTGCCAACGACAAGTAAGAATGATAAGGTCGCGGGAATTATGTTCTCGAGGTAAGGAAAAAGGTTACAAAAGACATTAACGGATGAGAACAGACAACCCTCTTACCAGGACTGGGATAGTCTTTTCCAATTATGCAATTTGCCTTCTTCTGAACGCTCATTGGAGCTGTCCATGGTTCATAAATGTACTCCTTCGGCATATCTGATCGTTACAGCGATTCATCATGCATCAGTTGTTCAGCACAGAGGAAAAACTCATGCACATCAGATTACCATAACAGAAAGCAGAAAATGGTATGCCTCAGGTTACAGGATACAGGAAGAGAAGTCCACTGTACCTTTCAGTACCGGTAGGAAGTGTCTGATGAAATCGCCATTTTTGTCATACTTCTTCCCGAAAGTGATTGGCGAGTAGATCCTATGATACTGTAAAGAGGAAGCACAGCCTTAAAAGTTGGTCTCACAGGAACACATACTGTATACATTTCAACAGCAAAGAAGAGCACCTATAATAAAATTTTGGCTCTCACATGGAATAAGCAATAGCTATATAAACTCTAAACTTGCAGTATACGAAGATTAGAGTTATGAATCAATGATATTTTGCCCCTTGTAATTGAAATAAAGATCGTTGTTTTACCATGCCATTCTACTTCTAGTTCAACTATGGAGTATTATAGAAGTATCAATCGAGTTCTCCCCTAATGTACAAATGACACTCATAACTTAATTGCATTCTCAATGTTGATTCTTTGATGAAATGCTTTACCACACTACCAAAAAAAATAAAAAAAAAGTCCCACCTCATAAAAGAATGATGAACATGAAAGCCAGAGCCAATTCCCGTTGTTAATAGCCCAATCTGAATCGATCAATAGCCTCTCGAAAACATCACGACCCTTCTCCCAGTGAATAAACTGTATGGAGGGATTATGAATAATACTTGTAAGTTCAAATATATGGAGTCACAGAGAAATGAAGAGCTTTTGTATAATTTTGTTACCAGATCACCACGAGTAAGAAAACAAGCAACACAATGTCGAGCAAGGTGGTGCATCCAGCCCCATTCATGAAGCTGAAGAACATGAGACATTAAGTTCCAATAAGTACACATATCTAATGAACAATCGAATAAACAATCTCCCATAACTAGTAGTCCAAACAAAAAGAAGATACCTGCCTGAACCATGATGGCATCAATCCAAGGAAATTCCGTCTTTCCATCTCTCCAAGCAGCAAACAGCTGAATGTCATCATTCCAAGGAATCTACACAGTGATGGAGTTTAGATTTCTCATATGCACAGGAAGGCGCAAACACAATCAACTGTTAAATTGTGACGTATAAACAACATGAAACTCCATATAAAACAATAGAAGTCGAGCCAAGTAGAGCACTACAATATATGACCACAACTCCACAAGTAACAATGACACCCCTATTTTTACTTAGGAAATTTTCTATCCATCTCGTACAAACGAATTTCCTCAAGGAGAAAGAATTTCTACAATCAACTGAAGAAAGGTAATTTCGACAACCAGCAGAGATGTGGCTATCTTAAAATCTATGCAGTACATTTCTTGAGGGTTGCTTTCGGAGTTTCATAGGTATGACTACCATAACAGAGAAACCAAACAGCAAAAAGCAGATTTTCATGTAAGTACCTGCTTGCATATCTTGTTACCATTCATCTGATCAAAATTAGGAGTGCCCAGAGCAGCAGTGTAGAAGAAGTCTCGCCACAGCAACTGCAAGATAGGAACACATTATATACCCGGATACAAACGGTCTGTCACAAGTAGTGGAGCAATATGTGTGATAATCTGACCTGTCCAAGAAGTGATACAGGAGGAGATGTGTGATTTTTAACACTATCATATATTCCCTGAAGCTGTTGGTAGAAATGCCTGGAAGAAAGACAACCAAACTGCCACAAAATTTACCAAAATGTAACAAAACATTAGAATTTCTTAACGAGTCTTGGAAGATTGTCATTCCCGCAAACCACAAGTGACAAACAAATATTAAAAGTTAGCAGTGCTTACTTTCAGATACGGTGACAGAACAGTTGTTGCAGGCTTTAGAAAGGAAGATGGATCTCCTTTTGGCTTCTCAAACTTTGCAACCCAGTCCTACAACAGTGACTAGTGAGAACGAGAAAGAAGATGTAGAGGACGAATGCATGTTATATTGCTCTGCACTATGCTTCTTCATGCTCGGTTAAGTAGCCTAAGCATATCCACTCAACTGCTGAAAATACTAGCCAAATTTAAAGATCACTTCAAAGTTCAAATCTTTTTTGATCATACCTTATTATCAAGGGATTGTTGCAATCTCTTTAATGCTTCAGACTCACCACCTTTAAATGGAGAAAATTCATGCTGCAATAACATTTTTCACCAACAGAACGCATATATCAAGAAAACACCAAAAACAACTAGATGGTGGTATAGCAATTGGTGCTCACTGCTCAGACCTGACCTCAATTAAAGAAAAAAAAATCTGTTTAGACCTGTCCATGATTTTCGTATCCTAGCTCTTCAATAGTTGGAACATCTGACACCTGCAGACTTCCCACATTTCCAACAGGAGGAATGGACATAACTCCAGGTGAAACGGGGGAACTAACCCAAGACGGTTCACCAGCAATCTTGAGAAACGACTTATAGGTTACAGGTGGCTTGCCCCCATTCTGTTCAAATGATCAATATTTGAATAAATTTCAGCATCAGACAGTACCTTGTTTGATGCAATTCCAAATGTTTGGAGGTGAAACAATGAACTATGTCTACCAAAAATTAGTTACCTTTATAATGATATCTCTAGGATCGAAAAGTGTATGACTCACAGGAGAGACAACCTCAATTCCTGCTGAAGATGCATATTTCTGTAAAAGAGACGACTTGTAATTATACTACAACCTGATGACTAGTGACAGTTACAAAAATACAATGTTGCAGCATATTCAGGCGAAAAGAAAAGGCAGGCAGATAGTAGTGTACTAGCATTGAATCACTCCTGAGAGTACAAAAGATAGTAGCCAAAGCAAAAAAGCAAGCATTACCTCGACTTTAGCATCTAAAGCTCGATAATATGGATCGGTATCATACTCAAAGCATAGCTTCTTTATATTCCACTGCACATAAAACACACGGGTAAATCATGAGAAACCATAAGTTTTATAATAAGATGCATATAGTAGACATACAACCCACATATGAGTTGCACCAAACGACCTATGAGTAGGCTCAAAGTCGGATCTTACAGTATACAAACAGGAGCTATGTTCATCAAAGCTTCCCTTAATCAAATTAAAATTTAAATTCCCTAAAGTAGCACCATGACATATCAAGGATTATACCCATTGCATCAACCGTAATCTTAGACTTCCGATTGAGATGATCCCTTTCACATGGCATTAAAGAGACGAAGATTAAGAGGTCATCAGTTCAAATCCTACGAGTGTTTTATTCCCACAAATGGATTTTCTTAACAACTTATGAAATGGTATGTGCATTATCCACATTACAAAACCCCAATAGGCCTAATGTGAGGGACGAGTCAAGTTATATAGCCATTGAACAAGACTCAACCGTAAGCTTTCTATTGTAATGGTGATGGATAATTAACAATTAACCTTTCTAAATCCATATATGTTTGGTAAGAATAAGGAAGCAATTCTACTACATTCATCCATTGATACTTTACTCCATACTTTTAGCTTATTTGAGACGCCACACATTAAACATACGTCTCTTTTTACATATGTTAAGCCGTCTAACACGAAAATTATCAATCTTACTTCACATACGAGTCAAGTAAGACCACATAAGACGACAAAACTCTCTGAATTACTACGTGATGTCATAATACCACTTATGTGCCACACTACCATTTCCCACTACCTAGTCAATAGTCAAGCCGTGTATAATCGAGAATTATCAATCATACTCCAAATACGAGTCAGGTAAGACCACATAAGACGGCAAAACTCGCTTAATTATTAGATAATCACAAATCTTACAAAGTTACAATACCACTTATGCCCCCACTACCATTTCCCACAATACTAAAAAAAGATTTAAAATAAAAAGAGAGTAAAAAAAAAAACCTGTTTAAGGCAGTTAATAAGAATTTCACCAGGTTCACCCTTAAGAATCAACAATTTAGACCCGATAACCCGAAAATTAGAATCAAGGTCCGACAAGCTTTCAAGCAAAAACTTGATCCGATTAACACCTGCTCTAACAGAACCCGGTGAGAACGCACCCGGGTCAGGCTCCATGTAATGCGGGTCAATAACAAAGAGAGGGTAGACAAAATCGGACCCGGATGCGGCGTGGTGGAGGGCCGGGTTGTCGTGGAGACGGAGCCCCTTCCTGAACCACATTAGAGAGGATCTTGACCCGGTTGGGGGGCCCATTTGGGAATTAATCGGGCGGGTTATTCTTGGTGGTAACGTGGAGAGGAGGCGGTTTGAGGGGAAAGTATTGAAGAAGCCACGCATTAGGCGGTGGCTAACTTCATTTGTTTTGGCGGGTGAATTTTTGGTGTTAACTTCATTTGTTTTGTGCATTTTTGTGTAAAAATGGACAACGGGTGGTGTTTTGGAGCGCCACGTTTGTTGGTTTAAATCTTTGAATTGTAGGGTACGTGGGTAATTAGGTTCGTAACAACGAGGGCAACAAGCATTTGGTTGAGTTGATACATGACATTAGTTGATGTGTTAGAGCAAAGATTCTATAGTTATATTATCGCTAATGATAATTACAATAAGAAAATTATATTTTAATAGATTTAGCTATTTATTTAATTAATATTGTAATGAATTTTATAATTAAGTTAAAATTATTTCGTGGAAGAAAAAATAGATTTCAATATACATTTTTTTTGGGTAGTGTTTGCCTTAATTTACATAGCTCATCACTGTCGTTCATTAAGGAAAGTTGTATTATTTGTACGTTAAAACGGTGAATTGTAGCTAGCATATATACGTTATACTACTAATTCTACAATAGCTACCAAATCATGGTAGCCATTGTAAGTAGGAGGAATAATGGTCATTGATTTATACAAGCAAATCCTGACCATTAAATAGTTTGACGATAAATAATTAAGTTTATTTTTCTCTCTCCTCCTCCCCTCCTTCTCCCCACCCTGGAAATCACCCCCGCTAACCCAACCAAACCACCACCTAACTGCCTCCCATCACCACCCTTGAAACCGCCAGGTCGCCGACTACCACACCCCCCACCACTTGAGATACCGACGCACTCCCCCATAATCACTCTCACTTTCTCCCTTTTTCATATTCTAGGCGGCGGCGTTTATTGTGGGGGGCGGCGATTTTTCCTGCTGGCGGTGTCGAGGGAGAGGCCGGAGGCGAGAGGTGGGTTTTTCGTTAGGCGGGGAGCCAGGAATAGGTGGGGCAATTGGCAGAAAATGGAAGATCCAAGGTTAGAGAAAATGTGACGTGGGAGAGCATGGAGGTCGTGGGATGTGGCGGTGAAGGCGTAATAGGCGGCGTGACGCCGGTCTACTAGTGGTGGTCTCCTGAATAATGGCTGATGAAGGTGTTGCCCGGCGGTGGTGGTACGGGCGGTGGCAGGTTGAAGAAGGGGGAAAGGGTGAAGAGAGGAAAACATGGGGTTAGAGTTGGGGTTGGACTTTGTTTTTAATTTTTTTAATGTTTTTTTTTTCTAGTCAAAATTTCAAGGGCCGAGATGAATTTATAGCAATGGACGGTGTGATCTACTCCATTTATAATGGCTACCTAGGCTTGGTAGCCATTATAGAATCACTCTACGTTATACAATTGATGAAATCAATGAGAAATGTTGGGATGGATTCGATTTGGGATAGACCGAGGGATGTGCTCTCGGCCTGCGCAGTGAACAAACAGTCAAGGGGCCCGGTTTTCACCAGGCAACGCCTATCCGACGCTCAAATCAATTCTGACTTCTGAGTGCGAAGGGTGAGGTAGTCGCGATCAATTTATCTCAAATTATTGCAATAAGCATGTCTTAAGAGTAGATAGTATGAAATAGATATCATCTCATTTTGATAAATGGGGGTATCTATAGTGAATGTGAGGAGTCCAAGACATAAATCTAGGAGACCCCTCTTCATTCTGACCCTCTATTTCTCTATAATCCAATAGATGGGATTAAATGGATTTCATGGGTGTCACATAGGCTTAATCAAGGAATTCGGGCCTTCATCCCTTAGGGTTGTGGCCTCATTAGTAAAATGAACCCCAGCCACAAACATGTACGAACGATTGAGAAACCGAGAAACCATGTATCCGTATTCCCTAACGATATCATGGTGGGTTTGAGATTTGATGTAAATCATAACCTTTGATCAACTTGAGAGCGCGCTGGAGGAGGGACAACAATGGAGAATTGGCGGCGATCAAGAAATCTGTTGATTTAGACATTCTTTACTGGAAAGGCTTCTAATCACTTTTTATATGCAAACTCTTGGCTGAAAATTTATGCTGACGTTGCTAATCTGATCACATCTTGAACTCTCCCTGTTAGTTTAACTTGTTCGAGCAACTGCAGTTAAGTAGTTGATGCCCAAGTATTATGCTTTCCTACGTATACTTATATAATAGCATGAGTTGCACGGTTAAGATATTATATCGTACAACGTACGTAATAATTATTTTTTTTCTTCTTTTAAATGATAGTTATAGTATTATCCTTATTTTTATTGTCTCCTGTAGCCCCTTCGTTTACAACTGTTAAAGATAGCCTTGGGTAGTTGGGTGGATATGGGGCACAAATAAGGGCGGAAGGTAGTATATGGTGTAATGGTTGGACAAAATGATTATATTAGGTGTGGTATGATCAAATTTTACTTTTAATAGGCGTAGTTCAACCAAAAATCATAAATTATATTAACTAATTAAATGTTTGTTAGTTAAGATGTCTCCTCATCTCACTAAATTACTTACGGAGTATTCCTTTATCTTTACATAATTTATTTATTTGTAAATTTTTACACATTTTTCACAACAATCTCAATTTTGACGATATATTTCAATGAAATTCATATTTCACTTAACTTTTCAAAAATATAAGTGAATGGATCTTATATTGAAGTACATTTCGACACGAATTTATTGATACATGTATCGTAATATTCTGATGTATGTAGCCCAAGTTATAACAAATTATATCCGTTTCATGTAGATAACTTTATGTGAGAGTTTTATAAATATTGGACTCTCTTTGTGCATTTCGTTATTTTTAGTGCGTTGTAGGGATTTCTTGATTTATAAACGCGCCGTATATATATATATAATATTGATGATTGATTTAACCATTAGCTACCCCTTTAGTCTTTTGTTAAATTATCCATATCAATTTAACCATTAGCCACACCCTTAGCCTTTCGTTAGACTATCCACGCCATCGATGACGTCATTCCCGCGTCATTTTACTCTAAAAATAGCTTTTTCAGAAGAAAATAAATGATTGATTTTTTTGTCTTAAAAAATGATTGATTTCATGTTTTTCGGAAAAAAAGAACGGCCCATTATGAGATATCAACGATATTATAGGAAACAATAACAAATTATATTTCTTTCGCAATGCTTATACCATTATGAGATATCAACGGCCCATTAAAAATGGATTGATAACAACTCAAAACTGTAAAAAGAAAGAGGAAAATCTATATCGAAGGGAGTATATATTATTAAACAAGTTTCTTTCGCAATGCTTATACCATGCTTTAGTAAACATATATTATAATATAGTTTACTCTTTTTTCGAGCTCTCACAATGATTGGAACAAACATTCTTGAATTCAGAAGGAACCACTAGGTGCTTATCCATATTCCCATAATTCAAATTAGAAGTTCATTAAGCATTATATTGACTTAGTAACATGGAGATACTTAAATTATTCTTTATATTTTACTTCAAGAGGTAATTAGTTTTTGCTCGATTTGAGTGAGATTGAGTATCATTTATTCTCAAAATAAATCGATTGGTGAGTTATTGACTAATTTATCAACCTACTATGGGTGTGTTTGGCCAAGCTTTTGAAGTGTTTCTGGACTGTTTCTGGGTCTTAGAAACTGAAAATTGGCCAAACATCTAAAACTGAGAAACTGTTTCTGGTTTCTCATAAGCACTTCTAGTGTAAATTGAGGAGTAGTTCTGCAAAAGTTGGAGCTTGGCCAAACAGACCCTATATATTATAGCTAATTGATCCTAGAGTTATTTCTTGGTAGAGTTGGTAGAGTTTGCTAAAATTAGTAATAGGACAAAAGGAAGAGGATCTTGGAATGCATAAAAAAAAATACAAAACAATTAATTTTTACCTTATTATGGTAGAGTTTATTTTCAACTCTAGGGGATCCAATTCCATTAACAAGGTAATCTCTCTTTTACTGTAGTGAGATGGTACAAAAAAAAAGTGAAAGAAATAGAACAAGTGTGGCTGCTGGGATTCGAGCCCAAGTCTCCACGGTCACAACGTGGAATTCTAACCACTAAACTACAACCACGTGTTTGTCATTTAGTGGTCCTAATAAAGATATTGTACCATTTTTGTCAACGTGAAAATTTATCTTGCCCAACAAGTCAATAGCAACAGTAAGGAGAGAGCGCCTAAAATTCGCCGGTAAAAAAAAGTTTCGACGGAATTCAAGTCAGTACTACTGATTCTCAGATTTCAAATATTTGAGGTAAATTTCCCGTGGATTTTTATCTTTCTAGAATTACTGCACCTAATTTACCGCTTTTCGAAAACTACTTTTTTTTTTTTTTTTTTTTTTTTTGCTTTTAATTATGTTTAATTGTTTCTGTCAAAACAATGTGATTATTATGAATTCATGATTGAATTATTGAGTGAAATTATTGAAAAAATACGATTATATGGCGTGATTTTGATTATAAAATCGATGTTTTTTTTTTTTTTTTTTTTTGGTTTGAGTTGAAATGCAGGGTAAAATTTGATGAAATTAAGCTTAGGTTAAATCTGATTACATTATAATAACATGTGTTCAATAAGTTTGTGCTACTAATTGAGATATTGTAATGGACTATAAGTCAATTTAAGTGGCAATTCTTCGTTTTCGATGGAGTGGAATTGTGTTGTGTTGTGTTGTTCAAGTTTTGTGCTTGAGAATGTAGGAAGCACTAGAGAATTTGGTATGAATTTGAGGAATGTTATCAGGATAAGAGTATTGTTCACCCTGAACCGTCACTTTTACTCTGAGTTTCGAGATATTTGTATCACGTTTCTTGAAGGTGTAGTAGATGCTTTGCCTTGAATTGATTGGGTGAGGTTGGATAGAAATCACAGAATGCCTTTTATTTTCAGGTTTTCTGTAAAACTTATGGAGGAAGCTTTTCCTTTCATATTTTGGATGAATAAATGGCTGAACTTTGGGTAACTGATGTTTGCTTGTAACTAGAGTCGAGTGCTACAAATTTTGAGCCTGAACTTCACAAATGCAAACACTGATGGGAGAGGCTTTTCCTTTCATACTTCGGATAAATAAATGACTAAATGAGTGAACAACTATGTAACTGCTGCTTGAGCAAGCAGATTGAACTGTAAACCTAAAATCTGAAGTTTGAGACGTCATCTCCCTTTGCACAACTGGAAAAGGAGGCTGGTCTGACCAATGACGCGTGTGCTATCAGCGGTTTTAGATGCAGTTGATCTCAAGTAGGTCTATGAGAACCACGTCCTCCCTTTTACTCGTGTAGTGTATTGCATGAATAGATGTCAAAGGCAACTCATAAGTAATACACTACTGAGCTTGTTGTTATACTCATGTTTTACTAATATAAATCCTGGGAAGCAGAAAATTGTTGGCTTGAGGCGTGTATAGTACTTGTGTAATTTGACTGTCTTTGATTTCCTGTCATAGTCTATATCTAGTACTTGCTAGTTGTGTCATCGTGGTTATAACAGTGCATGACGTTGTTCTTACAGGCTAGAAAGGGGACTCTGCCACCGATGGAAGTGCTAAATTCCATATCTCAATGGAAGTAATGTGGTGGATGTTATCATGCCAATCACTTGGCTGTTAACAAGAGGTAAGTAGGATCGTAGAGTTGCTTTCATAAAGTTTGTGCTAGCACCGGTAAACTGGCTAAAATGATCCTAACTTCTTATGCAAGGAATTGATTTGTGAACTCTAGGAGTCTAGACTCTAGACTATTGAACTGAAACGAGCTATATGTTTTGGTTATTCCACTTTGGCTGATGCATCAGCCTTCATTTTTGGTTTGTGACGTTCTTAAAGGCATGCTGAGGGTATCGTGTAGCTGCACTTTTATGTCATCCTGACCTTTGTTCTGCTATGTTGAGTGTTTTGATTTAAGCTGTACAACTGGAAGAATCTTCATTGTATAGCAGCCTGTTGACGTAAGGGTTCTATGTCTAAGCCATTGGCCATGTTCCCAAATAGCAAGTCAAAATCTTCATTCCATGCCAATCTGTTGGTTGTTGGTTTTATGCTGCTCACTAGCCAACATCTTCGAAGGTGATCCTAATTTCATTCAAGGAGAAGTAAGAAAAGAGGAAAATACATCCTTTTCTAGAGATTGTTTGATGGTGTTTAAATGTGCAAAGTTTATGGGATGCTGGAACAGAAATTACACGTATAGTCACGTCAAAAAAAAAAAAAAAAAAATATTACACGTATAGTGTGATGTCTGGTTTCACAAGTTTATTTACATGTCATTTGACAAGTTACTAGATGTGGTTGATGCTTTGAAATTATAAGCCTGGACTCCTGGAGCCTTGGGATATACAGCTCTAATTCTCCAACTCTAATTTCCTCATGTATGAACCTACAGTCTGCTTGTCTGGGACAACGGAACAGCAATGCATGTATACTTATATAGTGTCTCTGTGTTCTTATGTTAATTTGCATTTTTATTGGACAGGAAATTACACAAGCTTGATCATTATTGACCCTGGAGGTATACAGACTGGAGTTCTTCAACTAGTTGTTGTACAGGGTAATTCTCTGTTACATGAACCTATGTTCTGCAGTTCTGTTGCAAGTTACTCCTTGTGAAATATGCTAGGATTAGTATAAGGAATCAACTAACCAAGCCTATATTACTTAAGATATGCTAGCGTGGATGCCCCGTGTCTTTTCACTTGGTACATTAAATAATGGATCCCTCTTATCTCAGGCTGCTGCTGATACATTATCTATGTGAAAATGTGAGTCTCTATCAATGCCACTTTTTCAGCTGACAATGCTAGGATGTGAGTCATGAGACAAATCTCAAAGTTGCTGTTTTCTGAAGTAAAGATAAGATGGGCCAGACTTCAAGCAGTGTCTGCCTAAAACTAGGGTTAGTGCTACTTTTTTCTGCTTGATGTGATTCTAAACGTCCTGTAGAGTTTTGGATTGTTACAAAGATTAGATATTTGTCTAATCTATTGTCCTCATGTAATTATAACCTAGTGAGTAGTCTCTGAAGTCTATTTGCTTCATCTAAAAGGGTGTGTGGGCATTCTGCTAGTGGAAGAAAAAGAACTTCTTACCTATTAGAAACTCTTTTTGTTTTGTTTTTTCTCAACTTGCTGTTTAGGCAGTCCTGTAGGTTGTGTCATGTTTATTGTAGGTGAGGGGCTACAAGGCCTGTTAATTATTTGTTAATGATTACATTGTATAATAACTGGCAAGTTAATATTGTAATGAGATTTAGTTAAGTGCTGTGTTAAGGGCGGCAGATAAAGGATGCTGACCTTATGCGGAGAAGTTAATCTGGATAAGTCTTTGGGGTGGTAAACTTAACAAGAGCTAAATTGTCCTGCCTCTTTTTTGAACAGTACTGTGGTAGGTTTCATTTCTTCTTAGCAGCTGCTTCTTGCAAATAGTTTAGATTGTATTTTATTCATTTAGAATAATAAGGGTTCCGAAATTTGAAGGTCTCAAATACAACCAAAGATTTTATTAACTTCTTTTTTCTATTTGAGTTCTATTATCCAAAAGGATGGTTAATTGGACAGAGAGGTGGCGTATAGAGTCAAAGTAGGCTGGTCAGAGTGTAATTGTGCTAGGAGGTTTCTATATAGCTTTTGGTGGGATTTCCTGTTGGACAATGCCAGCATACCCCAATTCAAATAGGAGTTTATCTCTAATATCCAACAACAAATGCACACGAGAAGTAACAACCTCCGGACTGTACCCATCTTTCATCTTAGCATTTTTCACATCCATCAAGGATTTCACTATACGATCCTTGTCAGCCTTATCAAGAACATCGATAAACTGATGTTCCCGTGGTTCACAGGGAACCAATTTCAGGAAACATTGTTGAGTAACTTCAAAGGCACCCTTATCCGCATTCTTTCCGGGCATCCCTCCCATTTCCTGTGCCCTTTTCTGAACCACAGACCCCTTGTACCCTTCACACTGTACTGTCACGCACTTACAATCACAGTTGACAGATTCCCATGAGCAAACCCACTTAATTCCCCCCTACCAAGTCACAGCTACCTCAAAATTGTACCAATCTTCTTTCATGTACCAATCCCCATTTCACAACCAGAGGTCCTTTGCCCCATTCAAATACTCACATCTTCACAATACTCATCAACAGCTTCCCGTAAACACACCCATAGAACTCCCTTGATCAGTTTACAACCACCTCCGGGATCAAATTTCCTCCTTTTCCTCACAAAACACAGCTTTCTCATTAACAACGCAGGGGTATTGTCATCATCAAGCTTCGGAAATCCCTTGCCCCAATAGTAGGAACTAAAGAAGAAATCCCATAACAAATAGCCTCCTTCAACTTCACATAAAATTTCTCACCCACAGTCTTCAATTTCTCCATACAGTTTGCAACAACAGCAAATTTCGAATCTTGAGTAGACTGACTTGGTAGATTGCTTGCCAAATTTTCAGAAAATGACATTTTAGGCATGATTTTTACACTAGCATTCACACAGCTTTCCTGATTTTTACCACCTTCAGTGTCAATCATACATACTCATGGAGTCATGGGTGTAGTAATTTGGATAGAGGGTCTACTTTCACCAGCTTCACTAGTGTGCATAGTGATCTCTATACCCATATCCATCACATTTATACTCTTATGCTGATCCATCTCCCCATTCAATTTTACAGACTCATCTTCTACAGCAATTTGCACAAGTTTACCCAAATGATCACTCACACAATCTTCAATTTCATCAAGAGTGTTTGGTTCACTTTTCTGGTTGACTCTTATTACAGCCTACAAATCCTTGGAATTGAGTACACACATCTAGCATGAAATCAAGCCAATCAACATAAGACCAATCATATACGATGATGCAAGACTAACTTTCTGATTATCCACAATATTGCACAATTCGAAATATTTTCTGCAATTCTTTACCTAAATTCTTGGATTATTTCCACCAAACACAGAGTAAAGTTGAAGTTTCTATTACCTTCATTCCATGTTCTTGCTGATTTCTGGGAAATTTCAAATTGCTGTGGCCTTTATTTCCGCTATCATCTCCTGCAAATTGGCCTTTATTGCTCCAGACTTCCCATCCTTTCTTTCCTCAGACAGTCGTGTTTTGTCTTGTCAAGTGATCAAAATGGCGGAAGGATGAAGATCAGGTGTTCGATGAAATGGGTGACTGAATTTTGTAAGGATTTTGCACCTATGACTCAATAATTAGTTTCCGTTGAATTTCGTCATCTTGGATTATTTGATTTGTTTTAGGGCGAAAGAAGTAGGCACAATTTATATTCTCAATACGTGACTCGATTTACGCTGGCCATCAAAATTTGTTTTTATTTGAAAACATAGTCTAATTAAGAACTTTACAAAACGTAGTCAAATTTCATTTGAAGGAAACGCAAAACAAACTCTTGATACAAAAATCTCGAGTGGGAAGGAACAAAATCAAGCTTACTATTTATAAAAAAAAAAAAAAACTACTCTACAATTCAAACTCAAAATATATCAGTAATCAATCATAAGCTAGATAGAATATTTTGTTGGGATCAAGTCGTTAGGGTTAGTTATTCATCTTGATAAGCCTCGAAAAAATTCAAGCGCATAATACCAGCGACATCGGCATTCCAACAGTTTCTAATGATATAATAATCCATCCAGCTCAAGATGCGCATAAGCGTTAAAAACCCTGGAACTTGTTTGGGAAACTTGTATCTCCTTGCTTCTTGCTTTTGGGCAAGGTCGGCATCGAACGGTAATAAAATTATCAAATTTTCCTTGTAATCCTCCCAGCCGTCTCCATGTACGTCGATCACCACAGTCCGACTACGTTCCAACGAGCTGTCAAGACAACGACCGCCCCGAGGAGTGTGATCGATCATGTAGTAAGTGTTAGAATTATTCAAGTAAAGACCATCTGGATCGAGGGCTGAGCATACATCCCGGAGATACGCTATGGAATCGGTGGTTTTCGTGTACAAGATTGTATCATACCTAGCAGTTATCTCTTTAATGAAACAAGTAACATTAGGCCGTAGCTCCATTTCGGTCGAGCTCTTCCAACGGAAAAGAGTATCGTTGTCCACATTGATCACCACTTGAAGCTTTTTCTCTAGATTAGAGTTTTGAGTTACGAAGCTCATCACCCATCTGCACAACACTTTCACTCGGGCAATTAGTGCACGAGATTATTGTATCATGCATAGCGGTTCTCTCCTTGACAAAAGGGAAAGGAGTAACGTTAGGCCGAAGCTTAATAATGGGGCTCCCACGCAGCAGAGTCTTGTTGTCCACGTTGATCACCAGCTGATGAGGTATCTTCTTGTCCTTCATAGTTCTCGAGTTTGTGTTACCAAACTTACCAATCTGCACCGCACTTACACTCCGGCGATGCATTATGGAATCAGATTTCGTGTTCAGGCACGAGGAACCAATAAAACATGGACGTTGGACTTGGTTTAATAGTGAAACGCCCGCACCTATCATCATCACCACCACCTTCCAACGGGCCTAGACCAAATATACAAATCATTCCATATATATTATACATACAGATTTGTAAAAAAATTCAAGCGTTAAATACTTTACACCAAAATTATGAGTATAGATAGGAACCTAGAATCAAAAGATTATCAACGATCACCGTAATATTTAAACAATTTTCTATAGATTTACCAATGCAATAACTAGGAAACCAGTCCCATCCAAAAATTGCACTTCAAAAAACTAGAAAATTGATCAAATAAGAAGAAAAAAACGATCTAAATATACACTTCACCTATGTACCAGTAGTTGCTAGATTGCTCCAAAATCTCTTCGGAGGAGATGGTGTTTCAGTAGGACAGAACAAGAGATCGAGAATAGCGTAATCTATTGTTGCATGCTATTATATAAACTACATGGGCTATGTCCGAATTAACTCTTACCATACCGAGTTATCGTAATTATAGAAAATATACTAATTTAACCATTAGTCACCTGTCACCCCATTGTCTTTTGTTAAACTATTCATATCTAATCTAATACTATATATTAAAACCTAAAACCAAGTTTTTCTCATGATGACACTTGGCAACCATTAATTTGATAGCACAAAAAAATAATATTAAATTCACTTTTTTTGTTTAGAATATGGTAATAAATTACCTAAAACTATCTTATTATATTATCTAATAGAAAAAAAAAAAGACAATGAAACATCTAATATTAGGAAAAAAAGAAAAAAGATAAGGAAACATTTAACAATAGGAAAATAAAGGTATCTGGGTGGAAGATAATACAACAATAACTAAATTAAAAATCACGTGTAATAAATCACTGCAAAAAGGCAAAAAGCCAAAACAAAAGAAATACACCTAAATTGAAACGTTGCTTGGATACCATATTACCTTTAGCTATTTGACATGGATTAACCAATGAACCAATCACGCATAGAC
>JBBYHQ010000023.1:14733994-14746241 GCA_038382645.1 Spergularia azorica | reverse complement strand
ATGGAGGTTACATTTCCTATACTCATACCCCTGACATTTATTTTATGTGTATGTTGGTGGGTTCTGTTAATTTTTTTGCTGGGACCTGTGCATTCTTACTGAAGCATAAAAAAAAAAAAAAAAAAAAGACTTAATGGGAAACTTTGAGGCCTTTGTCCTTCTAGGAATATCAATTGTATGGGGACTTAAGAAGCTAAAAGTGTACTGTGTGAAAATGATCAGTTAGTACCTACGCACTGTGGCAGTAATAAATAGTTCAGGACATCATAAAGGGTCCCTGATGCCTTGCATGTGAGATGTTGGTGATGGATTGAAGATCTAGTCAGGTTGTTTAAGATAATCCATTGTTATCTTGATGATGCCACAAATCAAGTCGAGATGTATAAAAGAAGAAAAAGTATCAGATAATTATGTTTTCCTAACCAAGTTCAGTGCATGAGAATGCATAGAGTCAGGTCTAAGTCATATGGTGGAGTTTTCAGATCAGAGAAAGCTGGCATTACTTATAAGACTTGGGTTAGGTGTTACAGTGTAGGTGCTATGTTGAAAACTGATGGAAAAGTTGTTGACGAGCAAATACAAAGTTATTTGGTGACTCTGGAAAATTATATAGATTAGAAATGTTGACCTTGCTAAACAAATGTAGACTTTAGATCATGTTTGGAAATTGGTTGCCTTTTGGAATGTTAGAACAGCCTACTTGTAATAGATATCTAAAAATTCTAGAACCAGGGACAAGGTATAATGTCTGATTTTACAAAGCATTCTTACTGTCTGTCAGATGGTAGTGAATGTAGTATTCTGGTGTCCAGCACAAAGCTTCTGACTTACTAACAGCTTAGCCTGCAGAAGCAAGCGGGCGTATTGTTTAGAGTCAGTCCACGTACGACTTGTAGTTAAATATCATTATAAACATTCTGTCCCCGTGGTGTATAGAAACTTCATGGTTCGTGCCTCATTACGATATCACTTCGAGTAGTGGACATTGTAAGCAAAGGTATTAAGATAGGCTGTATGCAGCTAGAAGGTCGGTTTAGGAAACTGAAGAGTAGGTATACGCCGTGTATGAGCTCATTTAAACACAATGCTTCTGTTTCATTAAATGTAAAGGAAGTCCCAATCTCTCCACAAGCTAAGTAGGATAGAGATAGAGAGTAGATCTCCTGATCACATGCCTTTTGGGGACCATCAATTAGTAATCTGTTCTAACAGCTTTCAAAGGACAGTAGAATAATCAATAAAGAAGAAACGCCGTGGTCCCGTAAGGCATATAGTTGGTAGATTTGTTACAATCTTGCTAGGTAATGTCAAGTTCAATGTGTATAAAGAAAATGATAGAACCAGATGAATGTATGAAGGGTCATGTACAGAGTTCCTTCATTTGATCTTTATGACAAATGTTTGTTTGTTACGGACTCGTGGAGCGGTAGCTCGTTCACTCGACGGTCTGCACTAGATACCACCTTCTACTCTTCTAGTTCGAGGTGGTAGTTTGAAGTGAAAGGGGCATGCTAACTGTTATCCTGCTATCTAAGGTTGCTGGGTGGTCCTGTTCATTGCATTAAGTTAAGAAATTGGCATATACTACTCGTAAAGTATATGAATATGTTTTAGGTATTTCTAGTTAGGCATTGGACCGTTGTTTTGCTGTTGAAGTTCACCTTACTAGAAGATAATGCAATTAAATGCATTATACAATGTGACTAATGTGCTTTAAAAGCAGGAAAAGCTGATCCAACTCCCAAAAGAACCTTCACACTTTGGATAATGAAACTGTTTTCTTCTTCATTGGATTAGCAAATTAAGAAAGACATGATTCTATCAAAAGCTTCACTCTTCAGCATGCAGTACCATGGGTTTTCACAGTTTTACTGTATTGGTTAATGTGCTTTCTGATTCCCAATTTTTTACTGTATTGGTTGAAACTGGTAGTTACCAAGGGGGGACCAGTTGCACTTTGTTGTTTTCGAAGCACAAAAATGTCTTGAAGTTTACGATTATAGAAACCCTGAGCACTGTTGCTCCAAAAGTGGTGGGGTTCTCTGTTTATCAGCTGAAAGCCTTTAACTACTCTGAAATTGTGCTTTGTGTGCAGATTCACTTATTTGCTTCTTCATTAATCTTGCTACAAATTTTGGCTAAAACTCATTTACGGTAGGACATGATTACCTTTCAATGTTCCGAGTTTTCAACAACCTGAAGCCTTAGATCCTCACCCCGCCCCTATTCCCTATTATAAGACCGTCTTACCTTAATCTTGTTGTGCAGTCTTTTTATAATGTAGGAGCTGTCATTTTGACATTAAAATGGTTACTTACTGATAATAATGGGTAATACAATTGGATTAAGATTTTAATTATTGTCCTAATGCTCAATTATGATATGTTCATGTCAAATTCTTGTATAGTATGGGGAGCTATGCTGGCTGCTGCTCATAATTCAGTCTTTCCCTAAACGTTGCCGGTAGTTCGAGACTGAAGTGTCACGAAAACAAGGTTTGATGCAGACAAGTTCATATCCCGAGTCTTGAGTTTCATCTCTCAACAACCTTATTAGCCGGCGAAAAAACGACATTTAATGAGTTTTGATTCTCTCCAAATCCAGTTCCGAGTACACCCACCAACAAGATGGGAGTTAGCCAAGAAGCTTCACATCGACATTGTTCTAAAGTTTTGGTCTTAATACATAGTTTTCTATGATTAAAATTGTGATATCATGTGCACTTTTGACTTAATCGATATCCCTCGAATGATATTTTTTTAAGACATTATCAGATAATATGCGCGCCAAGACTTTCCTCTCACTTTCGTCATTCATCCCAACCATAAAAATGTGAAACCAAACTTCTTTTTTCATACTTACTAAATTTCTTATATTCCCATATGGTTGTTCATTTGTTAATTCTTGATGTCTTTTGCATACTCTTTTAAGACGCCAAATTAGATTAAACTTTGGCAACCCTTTGTTCTTTGTAAAGTCAATAGACCATAACTCTGAAATTGACCATGGTTTTCGCCAAAATTCTTTTTTCAGTGATGACCTATATTCGTTTACAATATTCCATTACCCCGAATTTAAGTCTCATCGAACCAACTATTTGTCAAATTTTTACGATTTTTGAGAACGACCTCCTAGTATTCAATACCATCTCGTACCAGTTTGACCTAAGTGCATACGGAGTATGTTATACATACATTTGATGATTAATTTGACTAATATATGCTAGCCAGTAGTACATATATACTATTATATCCCCCTTGACAAGTTATAACAAAAGCAATTTATTTATTTTATTTAAGTATATATAATCTGGCATGATAAACTGGCCCCATTAGTGATGTTCCTTCAGTTCAGGTAGGCTTGCGTGTTGAACAATCAGCTACTTTATGAATTATTTCATTACATTTTTTTTAAGATCTTTTCTTGTTGGTTCCTGCCCCTCTAATTTATGTGAACACGGTTTATTTATTGCTATGGATATTACATACCGTCGCATATTATTATCCTATAATCCTCATGCATGCCTAATAAGTAATAACGTTGATGATGAGTTGCGTTGACATTGATATAATTATGTATTCGCCAAAATTTTAAAGTAGTAGTATACTAGTATATCTTCCCATCTCAAAGGAGTTGGCAATGCGTCGAATACGTTCAGGTTTTCAAGTAACAATATTCGGATAAGACGATCATATCATGATTTGAAAAACTGAACAAAACTCCGTCTAATTATGTACATAGTACTCCGTATATAACACGTCAAATTTACATTGGTTACGGATAATTTTCACCGTCGAAACAAATCAACAAATGCATACAAAGATGAAAAAGAGACAAAAAGTTAGTTTTACCTAAGAATTTAGAAATGATTTTACAATATATTACAAGGAGTCAGTCAGAAGCAACTGTATACATTTACATACTAATTACAAAAACATGACACAAAGGTGTAATGTTAGATGAAAAAGGTCTCCAAATCCTACGTCTAATTTTTAACATGTTGGGTTAACGTAATTGCAAAAGGGGTAGAAAAGCAAAAAAAAAAAAAAAAAAAAAAAAAAAAAAAAAAAAAAAAAAAAAACTGAAAAAAAAATTAATGGATGGAGAATATGTATATAGAGCAAAAATTATTTGAATTTTTTTTGTAGGATAATATGGGCATAGAACCGTATATTCTGTTGAAATGGGTTTTGGAAAACGGGTTTTATAAGCTCCGAAAGACGACCGGAGCCCCGTATTGTGGATATACGAACAAAAGAACACTTGGGGCGTGCTTGTAATTTGGTGATAGATCAAAAGCGTAACGTTGCAAAATCATAGCAATTGCTAATTTGGCTTGCAACAAAGCTAGATTTTGCCCGACGCAATGCCGGCCCCCGAGACCGAATGGCATGAAGGCGGTCGGGTGGTTTGCTGCCCGGGAAACGCCCTGAGCAAAACGGGTCGGGTTGAACTCATGGACATCCGGACCCCATATCGCCGGATCGTGGTGTACACCTAGGATCGGGACTAGTAGCTCTTGGCCTGGTTTTATATGGAGGCCTCCAAGATCCACATCGTTTTTGGTACGTCGGATCGTTGCTACCACGGGTGGGTATAGTCTTAGCACTTCGTATATGATCATTGTCAACTGCACAAATTATGTCACATGAGAAAATATTAGCACGTGCATAAACACTTTTAATTTGTACTATCAAATACGATGCAACATGCAACATTGCCTAGCAAAGTTTGTAACGTATGACTCGAGTGTATTAACTGAGCGCGTGCCTAAAGTAATGGTTGCGAATTTTTCATAACTCGTTAATTAAAGTGAAGGAAATGAAAAACATACCGTCTTGAGATTAGAGACATCATCTTTGGTAGGGAAGTCACGTGATCCACAGACTCGCAAGACTTCCTCACGTGCGAGTTGCTGCCATTGAGGGTGCATAGCAAGGAGAATAGTTGTCCATGTCAAGAGATTTGAAGTAGTGTGTTTCCCAGCGAAAAAGAAGCTTTTACACTCTTCCATTATGTCATTTTCTGTTATTCTTGGACTAATAATATTATTATGGTTCATACTTGCTTGTATTAGCACCTCTAATAAATCCCTATGACATTCCTCATTATCATCATGATCACCCAATAACCTTGTTGATCTTTCTTTCCTCTCACTAATCAACCTCATTAATGACGCCTCGATTTCCCTGTCGAGCCTCCACGTCGTCCTATTCCTCTTAGTTGGCAAGTATCTACACATACAGAATAGAATAAAACGCGTCATACAGAATGGAATTAAGTCAAGCGTGCTTAGACGAGAGTAGTAACAGTACAAGTGTGTGTATACCTGTACCCGGGAACGAACACCTTTTGGAATGACTCGGCCGCGAAGACGACTTGCTTAGCTTGTAATTGGTAGATTTTCTTGCCAATGTCATAACTACTTCCAAATATGGTCCTTGTAATAACCTCTTCTGTCAAATTCTGAAACCAATCTGAGACATCAAGCTCAACCTTGCCTGAATTGGACATTATGGACCATTTGTCCAACATTTGGGCCACGGTTTTCCCCATTATGGGTATCATCAACTGCTCATATAACAAAATTTACGATTGGTCAGTTACATGTAATAATAACAAAAGTTCACTGTTTCTTGATACTATTACTAAAGAGGACTCTGTTAGGCCAGACAAAATTTACGACTTACTCGTAGGTTTTCGAGGTGGAAGATGGGTGAAATGGTCTTACGACGATGAGCCCATATGTCTCCTTTGAGAGACATGAGGCCATTACCT
The DNA here is from genome assembly GCA_038382645.1 of Spergularia azorica. Lineage (NCBI taxonomy): Eukaryota > Viridiplantae > Streptophyta > Magnoliopsida > Caryophyllales > Caryophyllaceae > Spergularia > Spergularia azorica. The sequence continues at coordinate 14,740,463 of JBBYHQ010000023.1, read as the reverse complement.
TCGAGTTTTATTACAAGAGGATGAGACTCGTATTTTTCGTATGAGACCGCGTTTGTGGAGAAAACCTCTCTAATTAAAGCCGGATCAGATACGGTTAGCCTTGGGGTTGATCCGAACCAAATTAGGTACGTCCCACCTATTCAAAACAAGAAAAATGCATGATTAATAACTTCGTCACGTAATAATAATTGATGAGATATTAGCAATAATTCAATAATAATCACCCGGTTACAATAATTATGATCATGTTCATCATTAATTAGACAACCAAAAAAAAAAAAAGTTTCAAAATAAATAAAAATTGATTTTTATTATGAGAGTAAAAATGGAGTTTTAAGGAGGGGGCAATGATAAGGGCAGTTGCTGAAAATGGTAAAAAAAATTAGTTAACCAAATGGGAAACACAAGAATTAAAGATATCAACCACTAGAGGAGGTTTTAGTAGGAGAGAGAATAAGGGCATGTGTGATTAAGAAGATGGTGTGATGGTGAAGTTTTACAAACAAGACAGCTCAAGAAAAGAGTTTCAATGTACTGAATCTTAGATGAAACCAAACATGCCCTACAACAACAACATCATCTTAATCTGCATTGCCTCCCATTTGAAACCTATCTTTATTATTAATGCAACAACAAATAAACAAAGTGAGAAAATCAACTAACTCAAATTAAAAGGAGAAAAAAGTAAATAAAAAATATGGGAAAAAATATATATTTTGTGTAACTTAGAAATAAGGAACAATTTTTTGATCAGAATTTTGGCATGTTTTGATGATACATACATGAAAAATGATTAGTTGTTTGTTTCCTTTTGTTGAATTGCCAACTAAACCAAAGAGAAATGACACTTTTAAAAACCTTAGTTTGCTACTACCTCTTCACTATCAAGGAAAAAATGAGCGGTAAGAGGTGATCAGATGTACACAACCTATAATAGACATCACTCTACAACTAACCCAAACACTTTGTGAGGCGTAATTTGAGGTGGTCAGATGTACGCAACTCTTACATATGACGACCGTACAAAACATATGAAGTAGTACATACAACACACATAAGACGATGTTAACAAATGAAAAGAAGAAACAAAATTCTAGAAAAATGATGAAGAATTTAATTACCATAAATTTTCTTCCAATGATGGTAAAAAGGGAGAACTCTAGGGAGGATATTATGGGAAAAAGCCATAGGTTGAGAAGAAGCCTTGAGCATCAACTCAACCAACTCCTTCATATTACCAATGAAGAGATGATAAGGAGGCCCTTTAATTCCTTGCTTTGAGAAATGCTTTGTTACCTTTCTTGGCCTCCACCATAGTTGTACCACTAATTTCGCTAATACCGCTACAGCTACCAAAAACGCTACAGCTACCCATATACCCTTCATCATCATCTTCTTCTTCCTCTTCCTCTATTCTTTATCTTTTTTTTTCTTTAAAGTTGTAACAGTGTTTTTTTTTTTGTTGGCTCACATGAAGGGAACAAATACAGCTTTTCTTGTATTTTAGAGAGAGAAAGTGTGAGGAGAGAGAGGGGGGAAGGGAGGGGTGTGTGAGAAATGTTTTTATGTTTGTTTTATATAGAAGGCCGCCATTAGAGTCAACTTGTGAGGGCAATATTTGTAATTTAGAAAAATATAGTAAGTAAATAATTTTTTTTTGCTTTTTTCTTTTTTTGGTACTTTATTAATTTTGTAATTTAAGTGAGAGACAAAATAGTCATTCCCTTGTGGGATTTTAGGTCTGATGATATCCCATAATTTCTGCACATCCTTTTTGTTGCTTTTTATAGATTGTAATTGTTTTATTTTTTATATCTTTTGTAATTTGGAGACTTATATTAATTGGTAAATGGTAATTTAAAGTCCACATCTGCAAAGTTATAGCCACTAATGACTTTAGAGGAAATCAATTGTTTTGATGTACAACATTTTGATATCAAGAAGAAAAAGATTCACATCATCATTCTTGGCTTTTTGCATGAATGTGATCCTTGTACTTATAGGAAGTAACCAAATTTACAATAAATGATATGATAATATTATGTAAATAAAATTCTATCTTGTACTTCTCTTTAATTGGAAACCTATCATTTCATGATAAATCAATTTGAGTAACTTCAAGTTAAAATTAGGGTGATGATTTTGTCAAAGCAGTAATTACTACCACCAAGGCATATTTATTGAATTTGGACCATATAGTTGACATATTTGTTTTGGAAGATAATGATTTGGCTTGACATAATCATCACCCTAAAATTATACCCACGCCCTTATTCTACAAGAGTGGACGTAATTACTAGAAAATGAAAATGATCTTTCATAATAATTTCAAGATAGTGAAGATTATATATTGCATGTTATAGAAGTACCATTGTTTGTTAAGTGACCTGAACTAGGCCTCCTATTATCCAGAAATCAATGCGAACCTAAGGTTCAGCCCATATGGCAAACAAATATACAGCAACAAGATAGCTCGACCAAATACAAAATAATTCCCCGGTTCATTTAATTTATACATTGCTCATTTAAGAAGATCACCAAGAATTATTTGATGAGGTAATTCTCCAATGGAGGAGCACTACCTATCCTTGCTTTTAGCCACCAAAGTGGATGATGGATGTAGTCTCTATAAAGTAATGTATAAACACTAACAAAATTCAAAGTACTAAACAATGCGAGTGTTTAACACTTTTTCCTTTACCTATTCAATTTCTAGCTAGCTAAAAGTTTAATGATTCGGCCTCTACAAACCACACTAATGCTAAATAACATCCAATTAAGGAAACAAAATAACTATCATAAATTGACCCAAGTTAAAACATACAGGTCAATGACTCGCGAACATATGACTAAAAACTAATTTCAATTTAACATTTAATTAAATCTAACTCGCGAACATAAAAGAAAACCAAAGTAACTCGACCCGACGATGACTCACTTTAACTCCATAAAAGATCTACACTAGTGTAAGCCTAGATTTGAGACTTGAGAGAAGGAAAGATTAAGAAGGGGGGCACAAAAGAAGTTGGGACGTTTTGGAAGGTTGCTCTTAAAATTGAGCACATGGGATCACCAAGTGGGTCTAAAATAAATTTTTTCATGCCATCTTTTCAAGTGTCTTTCATCTTTAATTTTTGTTCTCTTTTAATTTGGGATACAAGAGTGACTATTGAGAAGATGTGAGTGTTGGGAGCCCCCAAAGCAATAGAATAGTCCCATGCAAGGGCACCACTCCCAAATCTTTGTCTTAATAGTCCCAAGACATGTAGGGGTCCCTTACAAAATAAAGGAGGGTCCATATTTTTTCTTCTTTAATTTCACCTTTCAAATCAAAATGTTTGGGTCCGATTTATTTCTTGTATCCCCCAACTCCTGGATTGTGGTTGCTGTCTGTGTTTTCCTTTTGATGTGGAGCTCTCTTTCAATTTTTTCGGGGAATTTCACTTGTAGATAAGCCAAGAAATTAAATCATTAATCTTGTTTATTGGCTGCTTTGTGCCTTTCCCTATCAACTCTTAGATTGCCCTACGCAATACAGGATTTTGATCTTCAATTTTGATTATTCAAGTCCTTAATGTATGTTGTATGTTTATTTCGTTGATTTTGATTTAACTAGCTACTAGCTAGCTAGCTAGCTAGTCTAAATTGTTGATCGATTGATATCAAACATCGTCATTGAAACTCGACAATTGATGAACACTGCAAACAATAATTACACATGATTCCCCGTAGCACTATTGTTGAAGTAGTGATCTGAACATTATTTTCAAATAGCTGAATGCCTGAATGTAAGATATATTTTTATCAATCTATATTGTATGTCCAGATGACACTCTTTCAGGGTGGAATCTATTTTCCGTCAAAATGTTTGAATACCATTTCCATGTGTCTGTTACATATCCAAGTTATAAGAAAAATGTTTTTACTAATTCACTGCGCACTTAGTGTAAGATAATGATAATACTCTAATAATCAACTTGTCTATTATTGATAATATTATGAGATTTTATAGTACATAGCATAAGCAAGTGCATCACCCCTAACCTAATGGCTAATACAATGTACCTTGTAGGTACAAGGTACATAATAAATTACATACTCCGTATTCACCCTGTAGACTATATTCATCCTCTATCACTTGGATCAAAATGATTGGACATTTTAGTTCAAATTATTGATCATGTATCTATTTAGTAAATCGGTCGTTGTGTATATATAATTGTCGCAAATGTAGTTAGTTGTAAACACGATTGTGCTTGATGTAATAATTGAAATTGTTTTAAAAAGTAGTCAATTACTCCATCCATATAACTATTGGATCTGTTTACAATAGGGTTTAACCATGCCTACATACCTTTCTACAATGATATTAAGTAGGTAAATTATTAGTTACTGTAAAACATTGCCCAAAATAGTTAGTTAACGAACCAAATTATGGTTGTTGTATGTCCAAGAACTTTATCATTGATTGCTAAACAGGAACGAATAATGTATGCGGAGTCGATCGAGTGTTTTATCACACTACTACATTTTACTATTCCTATGTTCAACTCGTAGAGTTTTTCCATTAATTATACGTATCTCATTGCTTTCGGAGATCACATAAGATCTTGATTTGCTTTGAGTATGTAATACCCTAGTATGTATCAACTGCAACGTCGTCCCAACCTGGTGTGATACGAACAATTGACTTATTCTAATTTGTTATTTTTCGAAACATAAACTATATTTAGGTTAATTATTTTGGAATAATTGGGTGATGTTATTAGGCTCTTACATAATTAATCATTCTATTCCTTTAAAAAAAATATATAAAAAAAAAAAATTAATCACTCTACGCACTAGAAACTTCAAAATGATATACGAGTATTACTCAAGGGCCTTTCTTTTTTCCTCTTTGGTTGTTCGGCGAAAAAACTGAAACTAAATCAAGTCTATTACAACCTCATATCAAGAGGTCAAATTGTCTTACTAGATCCATCATATTTTGTACATGACATATAAGCTTCATCATTGAAACCAATTTTCACCAGATAATTTGAAACTTTGAGGGAGTCTTTACTTCGAAACCTTTTTTTCTATGTTCGAATTATCAATTCGAAACCTTTTAGCTTAGCTAACCTAGTATTAGCTTACAAGTTATAATAATGACGATACAAGATATTCATGAAATCATGAAGATCAGATTTATGAGAGATTAGACAAAAAAAAAAAAAAAAAAAAAAAATCTATATAAACTAGCTAGTATAACTGTGAGTGACGGAGGGGATGATGTAAAGGGCCATATAAGTAGTTATAAAAAGACGGCAAAAAGAAGTAATTTATTTTGGTCTAAATATTGTTAGTGTCATAATAAAGATAGTTATTGGTTGTAGCCATATAATGTCAGTTCTCAATTCTATATACTCCCTCCGATTTAAAACAAATGAATCGCTCACTTGATGCAAAAACTAGTAAACATTTCATTATGCATTGCAATCTACCGAGTCTACTTGATTTTAAGGCAAACAAGAGTTTTATTTGGTCTAAAAATAGTTCTTAACATGCCAACTCAAAACTGCGAAAGGAAAGTTGTGAATCGGAGGGAGTATCAACGAAAGCAAATTAATTTCATCCTAGACTACTAGCCCTAGCTTCTCATCATCTCGTGAGCTAATTAAGAGATCTTAATCATTATTAATCGATAAAACTCTTATATACGACCGCCTGATGCTACGATTGTGATTAAATGTATTAGTTCTTACGATAACAAGATAGCCTCGATACAAAAGTACTACTCAATGTGAATTAACTGTTCTTATACTAGTCTCATACACTTTGGATCTTCAAAACTCGCAACTTTCATTTTTGATCATTAGTACTGCACTACTGTACATGAGTATTTCTTGAACTTCTACTTCAAGTCTTATCAATTAATCATAAGGAAATGTTCAGATAGTTGTATACGAGAATTTTTGTCGTCCGATATGGTTAAGATGGCCACCTGATCGCGCGCTAGCAAAGCGCTAAAAGAGTGCATTTTTTAGCTCAGGAGAATAGGGGTTCATGCCATGCCATTATGTATGCCACCGTCGTTCGATGTGGTTCGAATTGAAAGATGGACTAACGATCAAGTTTAATCAACGCGACCGTCTCTCGCTTCCGAATTGAAAGATGAACTGCTCCCTAATATAGTAGTTGCTAACACAATACAATCTTTACATGTAACTAATTTGCATGCTCGGTCCGCGTCCGATCTGTATATCTATATCGTTATACTTATTTTATGAAATTGTCAGTTTATCTTTGTTATAATATTATTAACAACACTATTATTTTACATAAATTAGCTTACCACCATAATCACCATAAATTATATTATTTTTCATAAATTAGCGCTAATAATTTTCATATTATGTAATTATTTAGTACTACCTAATTAATGTATGTCAAACGTCATTGTAGGAAAGACTTGCTTTCAAGTTTTAAT
>JBBYHQ010000023.1:14702458-14733894 GCA_038382645.1 Spergularia azorica | reverse complement strand
GTATTAGATAAGTTGGTCCTTAAATAATACAATTATTAAAAGTAAAGTTAGAGTCATGTATAGACTAATAGTAAATCATTTCGTAATTAAAAGATAGGTTTTGACATTCAATTATAATAGACTTGCAATAAGATCATACTAATCATTGATTGAAAAGTTCACAATGCTAATTAATTGTATTTCGATATTACGACATTTTGATTTATATATATTTGATCGCCCGCCTGTACTGTGCAGTAGGCAGTAGCCACCTTGTCATTGTTTTTCTCATAGATAAGGCCTAACTCGTAGTTTAATTTTCAAGATATTTGTCATACTCAACATTTATCTGATTTTTTTTTTTTTTTTTTGCATGTGTATGTATATTACGGTTTTATAAGCAAGATTTGTAATAATTTCCATGCTTTTATTCATAAAAAATAAAGAAAAACGTTTGTGATGATACTCTATCTAAAAGGAAAAACTTTAGTGATCAAAATGTACATAAATAATTGTTGATCGATCCATTAATTACCTGCGTGATTAGTGACTTTATTAGCTAAATTCGTGTACTTATTTTGTAATGAGCTTCAATTATTTTACCATATAAATTGAAAGTGTTACTTCACCAGCTAACAAACATAATATATATACTTCCTTCAATTCGCTGTGAACATTTTATTTCAATTGCTCTCATATATTCAAACAAAACGTTAACGCAAAAAAAAAAAAAAGATACATATATATGAATGGAGTAGGAATAACGTTAGATGTATTAGTTCTTTCTCGATATAGTATAGGAGTACAAGCTCGATCATGCATTAATCTTGAGAAATGTTTCCTTGATCTCTTCATTATTATCAATCAATGGATTAAGTTTTAATTGCTGTACCAGTAATTAAGAACAGCTAGATTTTGGGAGTAACAACGAAAGTACATACATAACGAATTAAGCGTCAATTTGTACTAATTTATACTATGAAAAATAAATAAAAAAATGGACGGTGGCATGTAAATTAAGCCAATTGGTACGTACGAGAGAGTGTACAATAATGATTACTGAGTATTAAGTTAAACTAAAGTGGGAGTATATATATAGTAGTATACTCCCCTAGCAGGCCTTAATAGAGGAGTACATTGAGTAGTATTTATAGTAGGACAGAGAATGAATTGTAACGTAGACAACGTAAGAATTAAGGACAAAAAAAACAGCACAGCAGCTTTTCGTTTTAAACAAGAGTTTCCGTTGTATTTAATTATGTAAACAACGAACACACTTCTCACTTTGTCCATGCAATCCTTTCTAAAGGCCATATAGCTTAGCTAGCCTAGGTGCATAGGGGTATTAGGGTACTACTAACTTCAAACATGAACTTAACTAGGAAGTTACATTGACTTTATTAGTTTAAAATTGCAATTCTGACACCTTAAACTTCATTCTTGTTATTAGTTGTTAATCAATATCTGGTAGTTTCGATGGTGTTTAAATACTCCGTATAATTTATAGTGTGTATAAGTTATTTGTAAACCTCCTTAATATGACTATATCAATTTGGTTAGGTTCGCACATAAGTATACTACTATATACGGAGTATACCAATCCCTTTAGTCCAATAAATCAATAATTACAACGTATGATTATGATCGATATACAATTTATAATTTTGGTAATGAATATAATCACATAATTTGGAAGGTAGTCGTATGTAATGTGATAGTGTTACGTAGAGGCAATCTTTGGGATAGAAAGATGTTTGTATCATGTCTTTTCTTTTCCTAACCAAATTTGTCGTGGTGCCCTTGTTTGCTGCCTCACTTTCCTGCCCCCCAAAAGTGCTGTAATTACCATCCTACTACTAGTAATACCGGAGTAATAACTACCAGTAAATTTCAAAAGTCAAAAAAAAAAAAAAAAAAAAAAAAAAAGGTTTGTAACATCTGACATGAACAAATCTCCGTCTTTACAAAGAACACAAGGACAACTAAGGTACCATCACTATTTACTAGAATACTAGCCCATCATACATACTCCATATTACTTGTACTTTGATGCATTTTTTTTATGTGAGGCACTGAGGCAGTATGTGTTTGGAATAGATTCCGTTCACTTTATCGATTTGTAACGATTTTTCCTTTTAAGTATGATCTTGTATCTCAATTGATTATCGGTCTCACTTGTTTTCATAAACAAAGAATGTATAAGTTTTCATTAATAAAGAGTTAAAAACCAAACTTTGAAAATGTGATTGCGGTAGATTTTATAACCATTACTCCGTATGTTGTAACTAACTGAAATAGAGCACGTGGTTATGATTTTTAATTTGTATTGAGATCCTATTTGTAGAATCAGGAATTTATCACTTATAGTAACAAACTCTACCAACTAAAAAAAAAAAAACACTAAAAAATTGTAATTTTTATTTGAGGGAAAAAAGTTCGTAACTTTATATGAGTGGTCATTTCAATTAGGGAATTGTTAAACGTAACCTAAAAAATACTAGCTTAACCTATTTTTTTCATTTTTTTCCCAATGTTATCCTTAAATATCTCCTCTTCCCAACTTCTTAACGTAACATACCCTAAAGAAAAAAAAATTGTAATGTGATGCCATCATGCGACGACGTTCGAGCACTAATGGGTCAAGTAAACAATGATAGAGTTGAGGTAAGAACATACTAATTGATATCAATATCGAGAACATACCCTACTTGTAATGAATTCACCCCCATTGCAAAGAACAATTGATATAAGTTGTTCATAAGAATTGAGCAAGATGTTGATATCAACATTTGACAATAAGAATTAAGCAAAGGCAATTGATGATATCAACTTACTATGATGTAGAAGTATGTTCGTTAACGAAGAACATAAACTATTGATAAAGGATGAAGTATAGCAGTACTAGTACCTCTCGTGGGATAAATTTGGGGTTTTAGTATTTGTGTTATTTTTGGTGGTTATAAATGGGTTTTTACGAGGTTACGTTAGTAAAAAAAAAAAAAAAAAAATGCTTTTAGCAATCATGAAATATTAGTGGTTTTTTTGGTTTTTTTTTTTTTTTTTTTTTTTTTGGAGATTCCAATATTAGTGCTTTTTTCACTCATTATCTTGAACCCATTTTCTGATAGTATGTCCAAAATAGATAAAGCCCACTACTGAGTACTGATTTAAAGTAGTAGGCCCAATAAATAAGGGCTAGATTGCCTTTCGGTGTTTGCTTATCAGCTTTTTAATGGCCCACAATAATGTTGCTGTATTGGGCTTCACCCACACCAACATATCCCAAAATCATCACATTTTTATATCCTTTTTCCAATCTCCAGTTCACATATAAGTATTGGAATGTGCTTATTAGACCATGTTTATTGATCATCTAGTTCAAACTAGATCATACTCCCATATATTTATTAAATATCATTTTCTAATATACATCAATATTATACTCTAAGCGTAGTTTATTATTGATCTATATCAATCTAATCTCTCTCCAACCGCAAATTGACACATGACAAGGAATTGTAGCTACAGAAAATGAGAGGCTAAAAGTGGCCACATATCTTAATTTTTCTGTGCAAATATATCAGATTTAATGATAAAGTATGGCTAGTGGGCCTTTGAGTTATATCATGATACTGCATCTTCCAGAGATACTAGATCAAGCTTCTATTTTTATTTTCCTTTACTTTGCCTCTCTTTCCCACGTGGGAACTCATGATCCAACTCAAAAAAATGACCAATAAACTTGGTCTTATTGAAATCCAACTCGTGCACCATTTTATGTTCCTTTTCTTTCGAGTGGCGATGACAATGTGGATGTACACGGTATCTTTTCGAACGATGATCATGAGTATTGTTTCTGACGACTTTATTACTGATACTTGTACTTATACGTTATTCCACAACATATTCATGATCTTGTATAGTCGCGCGATAAAACAAAGTGAATAAAATTCTTAGTATAAAAGTCAATCTCACGCTAAAGTCACATCCATTGAGTAGTCTGTTTAATGTGATCTTTCCAAGCTTCTAAACTCTTCCAGTCCCAGCCAACAAGTTTTACCAATCAACATCCATAAACAATGTGATATGGCCTATTATGTGGCCTAAAAATCATATAATCTATAAGTAGTTCAATTATCTCTATAATCATATTATTTTATAGAAAGAGCTTCACTTCTACATAACTAATCTAAAAAAATGAACAGGGTAATTTCTAGGATAAATTGGTTGAGAGCAACGAGTAAACCCACCAAATTTCTGCTAGCAAATGTTACGTCAAAGGTACGTAACACCTAACACCGTCACGCCACCCTAACATAGTTGTATCATATGGGAGCGAATTGAATAATGTTGCGTACATCTGACCCCTTTCTCATATGCAGATAAGTCATCATGATCGTGGTGCAGATAAATTCACCAGCTTCAGACCTTTTAGAGCGTTGGCTCTTCTCGGAGCAGGCGTGTCCAGCCTTGTTAGCTTCGCGACCGTAGCCTCTACTGACGAGGCAGAGGACGGTCTACATGCTGCTAGCTACCCTTGGCCTCACAAGGGCATGCTCAGCTCCTATGATCATGCCTCGTAAGTAATCATTTTTCGCAGCCCTGAATTACTCCAAAAATATTGTAACACTTTAATTATACCTTAAATTTCGCTATGATCACGCCTCGTAATATAAGTAACGTGACACCTTTTTACCAGACCGTTCGATATCATGGATTTGGCCTTTTAAGTCTCGATTTTTCGCAACCCTGAATTAGCTAGTCCAACAGTATTGTAATAACTAATAAGACTTGGTACCAACTTTAATGTCGCTATTTGAGATTTGAAATCCTAGCTTCGCCCCTGATAATAATACAACTCGAGTAACTCATTAAGCATAGGAAGCGTAGTAAAGTTTCACTATGTTGAATTATTGATGTTGTTACATTGAGCAGGATTCGACGAGGTCATCAGGTGTACCAGCAAGTATGTGCATCTTGTCACTCGATGTCACTGATAACGTATCGTGATCTAGAAGGTGTGGCGTACACAGGAGAGGAAGTGAAGGCTATGGCAGCTGAGATTGAGGTTGAAGACGGGCCTAATGACGAGGGCGAGATGTTTACTCGTCCTGGTAAGCCAACTGATCGTTTCCCACAACCTTATAAAAATGAGCAGGCTGCACGGTTTGCTAACGGAGGGGCGTACCCTCCTGATCTTAGTCTCATTACTAAGGTAACCCAAAAAAATAAAAAGCATTTTCGGAATAAGGCTTTGTTGTTGTCGTCTTTGATGCTGTCTCAGGCAGATCAGAGTTAATCTGTATTATACTAGTATCTGTCTTCAACTTCAAGTTACTATTTTGTGATTGCAGGCCAGACACAATGGTCAGAACTATGTTTTCGCTCTTCTGACAGGTTACCGCGATCCTCCTGCTGGTGTTTCGGTAATGCTTACTGCTTTCCAAGCTCCAAAAACCTGATTGCATTTACTGAGATGAATCTGAATGACTGAATGTCAGTATGTCACCTGCGCGAACATATAGTTTTTGTTTTGATTCCGAAACCCTGGGATGAAGTTGGCCAGACTGTACTAAATGTGCATCAGATCAGAATTTCAGATGTACTGTGCTGATTTGAACTGCACAGACTAAGAAGAAACATCTCAGGATTTTGTCATTATTACTATGCATCAGAATTTCAGATGTACTGATTTTCTACTGTACCTGTCTGATATAGATTCGAGAGGGATTGCACTATAATCCGTATTTCCCTGGTGGAGCAATTGCAATGCCTAAAATGCTGAGTAACGGAGCTATAGAGTATGAAGATGGTACACCAGCGACAGAGAGTCAGGTACAAGCTACTGATAGTAAATGAAACTTCTGTTGGATATTGCATCATAAGAGTTATTTCCTTACAATCATTTTTCGGCATTTTTTGTGCAGATGGCGAAAGATGTAGTGACATTTCTGACATGGGCAGCTGAGCCAGAGATGGAAGAGCGAAAACTAGTAAGTCAGCAGCCTAACAAATCTCCTGTATATAATGAATAATGTGGCCTGTTCGACAGAAGATCAGAATCGTAACCTGGTTTCTGCATTCGGAATTTTCAGATGGGTTTCAAATGGATTTTTGTGCTGTCACTTGCTCTGATTGTAGCAGGCTACCAGCGGCGTTTAAGGTGGTCTGTGTTCAAGTCCCGCAAACTAGTTCTAGATGTTGTCAACTGATCTACTCAGTATTCATACTTTAAAAAAATTATAAATGTACGTTCACTGTATAAACCTAGTTGTAGATCTCTAGCATTTGGCTTCAGAAATAATGGTCCGGTTCTTGGTACCATCACTTTGTTAAGAAATCGTATTCAAGCACAATTCTAATGTTACAAGTTAACGTTACAAGTTTGTAATTTGTGACTTATATTGAACGGTTTTATTTTTTGTACAAAGAAGTAGTAGCTAATAATGTTGAATGGGTGGGAAACGGGGGATATAGGAAATTGAAAACGAGGGGCAAACCCCGTATCTATCAAAAAAGCGTTACATTGTGATATACTCCGTATATGACGTCTACTCATATACAATGTACTTGAAAGTTCAGAAGCAAATCAAATCATAAATTCCGTATAATAACCGACTATACAATTTTCTCATCACTTATCACCCAAACTTGAGATCTCGAGTTCGAGTCTTACCCGCTCATCCGCTCCGACCAAATACAAACCTAATTACCTTTTATGAAAATAATTGGAGTATCTCATTTTCCAAATAGTACAAAACAATTGAATTGGTCATGCAAATTGACTTAGTGGGTCAACGCAATACGTCTAGTTATGTTTCAATGAATGGTCCATATCCTCAATGTAGGAACATCGAGTGGATGACGTTTACTCTAAAAATTAAAGTGTTAATATTCATGTGATGTTCTAAAATTTATTCTGATGAAAAATGGAAGGTTTCTTTAAGTTTGCTCCAATAACATGCATTACTCTTTTCATATATATATTGCACTTTGGAATATGCAGCTACTATGTTCATGCCCTTTGTGGACCGACAGATTCTAATGAAGGTATGCTTTTATATTTTATTTTTTATGAATGTCATACTTTTGTCAATTTAGAATTTGATTTTTAAAGTTCTTTTGTTAGAGAATTGGGTGTGAGGATTGCTCGTGTAGTTATGTATACAAGCTAGTGGGCTACTCGTCGTATTGATTTTAGGATGTACACTCACTGGGCTTTTGGATATCGGTTTTAGTCGTTCATTGATATCGTCATTTGTAAGAAACCAACTCAACCAAAAGTCTAGACTGATAGTTAGGGCCTAAACAATGACTTTATATTTTAACATCATTTGAACAACAAGTGGTATCAGAGCTAATGGTGGGGGGTGGGGGTTTGGTTGATTCATGGTCACTGATGAGGGAGGAGAAATGAAGATCTTCTATATAAAATTTCGACTACTCGTGTAGATGTCTTATAGTCAATTAGTTTTAGGATGAAACCTTAGTATGTACGACATACATTTTGAACAACATTTTCTGTGAACTACAGATTAATTAGTGTATGATTGCCCACTGTAATTGATTTACCAAGATGTGCTTAAACAAGAAAAACTCGAAATTATGGTTAATCAGGTGCACATATTCAAGAGCATTTCTGGAACCTTATGATCTGTGTAATGCATGTACATTTCATTAGTAAGTGCATTGCCAGAAAAAAAATTAAAAATTGCTATAATGAGTAAGTAGTTGTGAATTAATCTGTGCAGTACAAGCTTTCCGAGAAGCAGTCAGAGACCTAAATCATCCTAAAAGTAACTGCAGAGATGATCCTTGTGCAAAATCTCCAAGTTGTTGGTCTTCAGATGACGAAACGAGGTTGTCTTATGTCAATCAAGTAGCTTGTTTGTGCGATAATGGCAACAATCATGTTATGAATGTGTAAGATGCCTTAGACCTTTGAGATCACAGTCACGTGTGCTCTTGACATTACATTTCTGATATCGGTGAATGTTTTTTGTTATGAAATCAGTTTTTTTAAAGGACAGGATCTCACAGGTGTCCTTCCGAAATCACTGTCTAAGTTACCATACCTTCAGTTTATGTAAGAATATATGCAAGAATTAGTTTGTGCCTTTGAGGTTTATTGTTGCTGCTATTGATTATTCTGAACCAATTGATAAATGTCAATTCGTATGCCAGTGATCTGTCGAGGAACTTGTTGCGTGGCTCAATACCTCCAGAATGGACTTCCATGGACAACTTGACATTCCTGTATGCAACAGTTACTGAATTGTAGATATATGACCCTTCATTAGGTCAATGATATCAGTCATATCACTTCTTGTGTATTCTCTTACAGGTCTACTATGACAAATCAACTGTCAGGGCCGATTCCTGGGTATTTAGGGAGCATTAAGTCTCTAACATACATGTATACTCTCTTCCTCACCTCTCACACATTGCATTCAATTATATACATTGTTTCAGATATTTCAATAATTAGCCGTTTGATTCTAGTCCTCCTTGAATTTCATCAAAATTTCAGAAGCTTGGAGAGCAATCGTTTCTCTGGGGCTGTTCCTGCAGAACTTGGACATTTAATTAACTTGCAGAAATTGTAGGTCATTTCTCTGTCTTCACTTATATTACCTGAATATGTGTATCATAGCATGTCGAAACTTGCCTGACCCTTCTAGACCTGGTTCCTTGGATTCTCAATGATAACAATCTCACTGGACAGTTGCCCGAAGAAATGAAGATGCTCAGCAATTTAGTAGAACTGTATGTGTTATGGTGTTTATACCCTTCTTTCCCCTATTTGGGTTTGCATGTTTCATCACCATTTTTTGTATGTGTTCTGTTCAACTCTTTTAATCAGTCGCCTAGGCAGTAACAGCTTCCAAGGACGTCTACCAGATTACTTTGCCAGCTGGATGAAACTACAGAAACTGTAAACTTCTCTGCTACAAAATCTTGAAGATGCAGAAGTCCTTAACAAAAACAATAAACTAATAGCCTGTCCTTATTTTTCGGATTGGCAGTGAGATCGAAGGTACTGGCTTCGAGGGACCTGTACCACCTAGTGTATCTCTTCTGGATAATGTATCTGAACTGTGAGTTGACATCCAAACTTTCTTACAGAAGAAACATCAGTAATATTCTTTTGTCAGGATTACTAACTGGCGATTTTCTGCAGAAGGATAAGTGACCTGAGTGGAGAGGGCTTTGAGTTTCCATCACTGCAAAATATGACAAACCTAAATTACTTGTGAGTCATATTTCATAAATTTTTGTTTAGATATAGGCAAGAGCTATGACATCCTTATGTTTATTACTCGCAGGGTTTTAAGAAACTGTAACATGTCAGGTTCTATCCCGGGTTACCTTGCCAGCAAACTGCCGCTTAAAATGATGTACATCCCTTCTTTGCCGAGTTTCATATAGTTTTACATGATTATGGCTTATGGTGGATGTCATGGTGTTTCTTTGGTTTAAAGTTTTGTTCTTAGAGAGCTCTCACTTGTTCAAATTTCCATTTGACTTCTTCTTTGGTTTCTTTTTACTGGTTAGGTTATCTGACTATACTTCCCGACTTGGCTACTTTCTTATCATATACCACGCAGTGATCTTAGCTTCAACAAGTTAGAAGGTCCAATTCCTTCAGAATTGCACGACTTCCCGCAGGCACAAGACATGTAAGCCACCAAATTCAGGCTATACTAGTTCAGATACCGTAACTAAATAAATTTACCTTTTGCTGACTGATGGTTTAGGTATCTGATGCACAATATGCTAACTGGAGCTGTTCCTGACTGGATGGTCACTAACATTGGTAGAAGGTATTACCTCTTAACCTTGTACAAATTTTGACTTAGAATGCTGTTATTTTTCACAAGTTGGCGAAATCTTCAAATGAGGCAATTAAGATTAAATTTGCATACTGAGTGTATCTGAATGATTCTTTTGATAATAAATAACTAAATTAGAAACCAGCTAAGCCTTAACTGTTCGTGAGCCTGTTAGTTTTGGGTTTAAAACCGAGCACTTATGAAGCGACTACAAAGAAACTGCACAAGGGAGAAGTTTTGGGGGATCAGCACTATTATGCGCTGCTTGTTTTTCTCTTTCCTGTGGTGACACATTAACGCCTTGCTTTCTTCAGTCTCAGCAATATTGATCTTTCTTACAACCTCCTGGATGAGATTTCAGACACTTGTGATTCCTACAATAACATGTAATGGTTTGTTTTAAAGGCTTCAGTAATGTGTGCATGCCTTCTTTATTTCCTTTTCTGCTTTGTATATGAGAAAACAATTATTTTTCCTCTTGGTCATTTTCAGAAACTTCTTCAGAAGCTTTAAGGGGGATACTAAGCTGTAAGCTGATATATTTCATGGAATCCATCCTTCAGTTACTTGTTTCAGCTTTTGGATTCTATTGTTTTTCTCCTTTCTCATATGTCGCGTAAATCTTAACCAGGGAATCTTCTCATTGTCTAAAGAATGTTCCTGCCTGCTCTAAAGGTGAGTAATTGTTGATGCATATGTGATGTCTTTGTTACTTTAAGTATCTACTCTTTCTGAATTTTTTCTCTTATGTCTTGCTTTACTCATCAAGCTCTTTATTCATTGCATATCAATTGTGGTGGAGAAAAGTTAACCGTTGGAAAGACTACCTATGAGCAAGATCAAACACCAGGAGGTGCTTCCAAATTTTTCTCAGCAGGATTATGGGGTTTTAGTAGCAGTGGGGAGTACTGGTTTGCGAGAGATATAAGTAATTATATACCAAAAAGTTCGACTCCCCAACCAGAGGGTTTTTTGTATCTAGATGCGCGCATTTCTGCCACATCTCTGACTTATTATGGCCGTTGTTTGGCTAGAGGTAGCTACAAAGTCAAACTGCAGTTTTCTGAGATTATCTTTGCTGCAAACAAGTCCTTTTCCAGTTTGGGAAGGCGAAAATTTGACATCTATATCCAGGTTCTCATTTTATTTGCATATATAGTACTATTCAGAAACACCACATATTAGCATGATCGCGTTTTTTAGTTTCCTCTAGGACATTGCTCATTAGAGTTTGTGGACTATGTTGCAGGAGAAACTGGTTCACAAGGATTTCGACATTCTAATTGAATCAAATGGAACAGATAAACCTGTGAATAAAATTTTCCCTAACATACCAGTGAATAGTAGTATTGAGATCCGCTTGTTCTATGCTGGCAAAGGGAGTACAGCCATCCTAGCTAGGAAAAGTGGTGCATACGGTCCACTAATATCTGCGATTTCTGTGGAATCAGGTATGCTATAGTAACAGCTTATTTATGCTATTGTCGTCCAAACCAACTGTTGTTTCATAGTTTACCACTTTGTAAACAGCCTGCGTTTATACATGACCTGTCATGTAATGCAGAACTTCGTGTAATGCTAAAAAGCAAAAGTCATGACTGTGTTCCTTTAATCTAGGTTTATAGCACTGGTCACTTGAGAAAAAGGAATTTCTCAGGCATTCCTATTGCTCTGACCATTTATTTGTATAATCTATTCACTTCTATCTGATGTTGTTGTGATAAAAATGCTGACCTTACAAAATCTTCGTACCTACTGTCTGAAGAATAGATAAGTACTTCTTGACCCCACGATCTATAGTTAACTCCTACGGTCTTGGTTTTTAGAATTCAGGCCTCCGCTAAGTAGGGTGATGATAATATGGGTTTCCATTGGAGCTGTGGCTTTGGTGCTGTTCATCATAGTCAGTGTTCTTGCTGTTTTCTGGTGGAGGTCTCGTAGAGAGGACATCACTTCAAGGGAAGATGGTAAGTTATTCTGCAGGATCTAGGTGGTGCAACAATTTTAAGGATCCTCTTTTTTTGACAGGAAGAATCCTCCTATTTATGTTGCATAAATTTTTGTGCAGTTTTATCCGGGTATGATCTTCAAACTGGTTCATTTACGTATAGACAAATCAAATCTGCTACAAACAACTTTGACAGTGCCTGTAAGATTGGAGAAGGTGGTTTCGGATCAGTGTACTTGGTATGTTTCCGAGTTAAGGCCTGCTAGATTTCGATACACTTATTTTTCATCAGAAACTTCAAGTCTGAACTCTGAAATTTAAAACCATTCCGCATTATGGTGAGACAGGGCACATTACTGGATGGTAGCAATATAGCAGTTAAGAAACTTCTATCAAAATCACAAGGCAACCGAGAATTCATAAATGAACTAGGGATGATTTCAGGCTTGCACCATCCGAATCTTGTAAGATTATATGGCTGTTGTGTTGAGGGGAACCAGTTATTCCTCATATACGAATACATGGAGAACAATAATCTTGCGCGCCCTTTGTTTGGTAAGCACTAAGCAGTAGCCTTTCAATTCACCTGTACTTGCTCTTCAGACCATGTCTGAGTTTCTACACTTATAAGAAAAGTTAACTATGATCAGGAATGATAATGGAGTAGTACATTTGTAAATGATAATGAAGGTTCAGATGATTGTGAGCTGATGCTCGACTGGCCTACAAGGCGAAGGATCTGCATTGATGTAGCAAGAGGATTGACCTTCCTGCATGAGGAATCAGCAATTAAAATCGTCCATAGAGACATCAAAGTCACAAATATACTTCTTGACAGAGATTTTAATGCTAAAATCTCAGACTTTGGTTTGGCTAGGCTTAACGAGGACGATCATACTCATGTTAGTACTAGAGTTGCTGGAACTATGTGAGTCCTCTTCCACTACACATGCTTTCAATGTACTTCTCTAATGTATGAGGACTCAGGAGAGACGAGTATCGTATCTTTTCTTTCTCATTCTGTACTAGCTGATAGAGCACTTGAAGAAACCTAATGTTCTGATTAAAGAAAATTTTCACTTTGCACTTTGCAGTGGATACATGGCACCAGAGTATGCACTGTGGGGCCATCTGACTTTCAAGGCCGATGTTTATAGCTTTGGGGTTGTTTTGTTTGAAATTGTTGCTGGATGTAGCAACACAAAATTCTGGCCAGAGTCAAATCATATTTGCCTTGTAAATAGGGTAAAATTTCCTTCTTATTGTCAGGTTTACTCCTCTTTTGCTGTTACTTTGTTTGCTCACCTGATTTCCTGACATTGTAAGTTAAATAGATTTCGTCTGATGCAGCAGATGTGTTTAATCCGTAATTTCTGACAGAGTATGGTTATTCTTGTTTTATAGGCCTTTGTTCTACAGCAGAAAGGAAATCTGAAAGAACTAGTTGATCAGAGGCTAGGGATGGAATATAGTGAGGAAGAAGCATTAAGGACGTTAAATATTGCATTGTTATGCACAAATTCGTCTCCAGAACTTCGACCTACAATGTCTGAGGCGTTAGCAATGCTAGACGGGAGCAGGGCTGTCCATGAATCAACTGTGGATCCAAACATGCAGTGGATGCAGCATCATGTGTTTAGGCAACAGCATGATCTGATGTCAGAAAAGGATACTCAAAGCCTGATTGTCTCAGGCTGTGCGCCAGGTTACGAGTCCTCGGGTTTTCACCGTGACCTCTATCCCATTGATCTTCATTCTGATCATTAAGGCTTTTAGGAGGAAAAGCTGTTCTAAGTCTCATTTTTGTTTCAGGATGAGGTAAAGGAGACATTTGCACAAATTGCACTACTTCACCAATAAAATAAATTTATATAAATTATAATGATAGATACATCAATTACGTAACATACAAGTATCACCTTATATAAAAGCTAGAAATCATCAAAAACCTCCCTCATTCGAGGTATAACACCGTGTTACACTACAACACATGAAAGATAGTACGAGTACATCTTTTATGGGATATGGTCTAACATGAAGCTGCACCTAGCATGCCCTCCTCGTAGGGGGCCGGGGACAGGTGACACAACGATAGAAGGTCGAACTAGTAGCCTTGCATTATTTATGCAACTACTCTATGTGTAACATATATGCCTTAGCTTGCTTAATGCGCTTACGCATGAATCCTTGAATGGTAACGGGTTGTAAGAACCTTGACATCGTCTAGAACAGGACCGCACATAGACCCCCGAGTGGTCATGGTGTAGAAGGAGCTCATAAATCTGATCCTTGTACGTGTAGAATCAGCCGTAAAGAAGAGACGGCCCTTAGTAAATCCACCTTTACCCTTAGAGTTGTAGGAGACCCTAGTACTCGCCTTTCCTGCAAAGGCCTCGATGGCCAAGGGTCCGACACAACCGTTCCTAGCGTCACCAACAAGGAAGGTTAGGACATAAAAACTTCCTGGTTTGGTCCTTAAGATTTGCGCAATTGAGCTCTCTTTTCCTCCAACTAGCTCCACAGCTCTTTGGCCCTCGGGCACAAAGAAATGGAGGGAGTCGATGTACTTGACAGCCTTAGAAGACTCGATCATCCAGGCTGGTAACGGGGAGTGGTTGTCCTCGACATTGGGGGGGATCAGGACACCGGTTTCTGAGCTGTGGAATACATAAGGCCCTTGTCCAAAGTCTCCATTCTTCACATAATTGCCTGGCGAAATTGATTAGAAAAGCAATAATGTTAGCAATTTGTAGGACTTTTATGAGGAAGTTTCCCTCAAACATCTAGGTTCCTTGAGTATTACGTCAATAGATTCCATCTTACAACTAGAATGTTGTACAATTTGAGCAAAAGTCCAGTTTTTAAACAGGCAATGTACTTGAGATTTCTTTGTCTAGTTTAATTTGCAAGCAAATATATATTGTTGTATAAACTCTATAGACATTTGGTCATTTCACGTGTTGTAAAATATATAGGGTAAAAAACGTAGTACCTCGGGTAGGTCTGACTTGCTCCAAGATAGTAAGAGCAACGGTATCAATAATAGGTCCGCAAGTAGCATCTTCACCGGGTGTGGGAACATTGTGAAAGGTGATTTCAACAACATTGGCTTCAGCAACGAACCCCCAAGAATAAGTGTCGTAACCAAGACTGGTATAGATGGTCTGGAGGGGCAATATGCCGGAGTCATCCAACGCGTGGTTTGGTGAGACGGTAACATTAAGGGTCTCCTCTTGAGAGCATGTCCTAGCGAAGCTGAAGGTGATGGCGTAAAATTTTCCCTTAGAAGCCTGCACCTTTTGTCTAATGGAGGCATTGCTACCAAGCTTAACAGCATGCTTGCCCTGTGGTACGACTAAGACCATGTCACCTTGTTGTGTGCCTGCGGATATGTACTCCACATAGCCTTTGCTGACCCAGCTTGGGATCGAGTTCTGGCCTTCTACTTTGGTCCCGCTTAGTTTTGTTGGGCTTGGGCTAACTTCAAAGTCACCATTTGGGAGCAACCCTAAAACAAGGACAAATAGTGTAAAGGTTAGTTTGTGATCGGTCGTAGATCATAGACAAGTAAGACGACATATTTGCACATATGTGATAGGTGAGTGACAATTCAATTTATCTAAATGAAAAAACCCTATTCAGGCACAAAAGATCGACCACTCCAAGCTTCAATTGTTACTTCTTTGATTTTTTCTTCATTTAACTACATTTGTGCCTACCATGTTAGCTTAGGATGTATCTTGCCAATTCTGTTACATATCGACGAACAGTTAGTATTGTCAGAGGAAGGATACGAGTATTTTGGATCCGAAACACACAAAGTTACTTCCCAAACACTAGACCAACTTTACTCCCCGTCGTAAATTATTAGTACCTAGTCATGATACTAATGGAACATGTGTGAGATCGGGTGGAAGAATATTTCAAAGGTATGAGCATGACCCAAACAACTTTGTTAGGACATGTTCAGAGATCCAAGGAGCATGTGAGCATGTGGGTGATGGGATAATTCATTCATCCACCCAAATCTGTTTTTTCTGACAGCCCAAAAAAAAAAAACATAACATGCCCTTCATTTAAAAACTCCCCCTTCTATGATATCATAAACGTACTCCATTTGCTCCATGCCACATCAATCATCTGTGTAAATTACTACAACTACATGACTACCTCTTTAAATTTGAGTTCTTTACAGCTAAAACGGAGGGAGCATATCTTTCGATAACTTTATTCTTTCTCTAATTTTGATTTCATAATTATGACATCGTAAAATTCATTTACCAAGTTACTTATTCAAAATTGTAATTCTCGAATAATTCTAAACAAACTCAACCGACAAATAGTCTGATAAGCTATTTAAAGATCATAATGCAAGTAGTTAGTAGATCAAGAACAACATTATTTCGCTACATTCATTTCACCATATCCATACTTCCATAGTATATTCTATTTTTATCATTAGACGGTTTTACTTACGAAAACAACTCCTTTTAATTTATCTTAGCAAAGTTACAACCCTTCTCTTCTGTGGCCTTTAGCTTGCCCCATGGGTTAGACAAAAATACAACATGAAACAAATTCAATTCCTATCAAGCCCAGCATAATCTTTTTTCGTATATAAGTTACATTTCACTCAAGAAAGTGGGAAAAAAAATTGAACTTTTGAATAAAGTTACTTCTTTCACTTCATTCATTTATCTACGTTGGGTCTACATTCTCCTCACAAAACTCGCTCCATCATAAACAAATAAACAATAATACAGAGTAGTTCGCATTTTGCAGTCATTTTAGTCAATCATGGTGACGTTACCGAGCGACCTTTCCACTTTAATAGTAGTAATTTTCTACTCTTTTGAACATCCAGTATGTAATTCTTTGATGTTTTAATGTAATATAAGGCGGTTTTTATCGAACATATCCTATGATTTTTACCTACTTTACCAAGTTAAACGGAAAAAATGTCTATTTCTTCGATCAAAGAACAATTAATCTCGATCTCAAGCCGGATAAGCAGACTAGCACACAATACAAGTTTGATGATATTCCGATTTACGCTAAATAAAGTTTACTACGCCATAGTCCCATACACTATGTAGCAGATAAATTAATTGTATCTACAAGACCTCTTACGTCATATTAATCGTATAAATGGATGATCATGCATTTCACCATGCTTTTAATAAACACTACGTACTCCCTAGTATGTAATATCACACTAAGATTATCCACAAGTATGATCCCAATGAACCTAACAATTCTCACCCCGCGCTCAATTTTATGGTGCATTGAAAATTATGTTATCGTAAATTCATGTAGTTTTATGTCAAATCACCATGTTTTTATATAGTTTCGTCTTACATGTATAAAGTGTAACCAATACTGAACATTTAGTAAGTAATATCACAATGAGATAATAGTCGTCACAAAATGGTACATTATGAATTACAACTAATATACACATACGGAGTACAAAAAAAGTAACAACTAACGTAGTTTTGAATATACGAGAGAAAATAACAAGTAATCGATCAGTGACGAAATAAAGAGCTCACCTCCAAATGATACACAGAAGCTAGAAGCCAAAACCAACACCAAGAGTCCTGTAAGCTTCATTTCTGCTTAACAAGGAGAGAGACTGAGAGAGGGGGGGGGAGTGTGGAGTTGAGAGATTCAGCAGAAGAAAATTGAATTATTACAGATTAAGTTTTGTGATGAAGAAAATGAGAAGGGTGGCATGGTGTTTATATGTGTTTCTGTCTATTCAAAGGGGCTTACTTTTGTTAATTATTACATATAATGCCATTCCTGGACTGACTGCTGAAAGTTATCTGCTGGCAGTTACCCAATTTAAAAATTAATAATATAATAGTATGATTTGATTAATGCAATAAAGATTATGAATTTATGATGCTGATCATTTTTGGATTAATTAGATTGACAGTTGCTGTTGGTTCAATGTTAGGCAAACAGCTCAGGTTTAATGAATTATGATTACGAAAATCGAGGTGATTAGAGGGTAGTTCATGGTTTAGCGCCACTCTAGTCTCATCTGTCTCTTAGAAGTAGTAGAGCACACATGTCGCACGTATAGACGTATAGCCTGTGGTGAATTATTTGCAAAAACGGGTTTTTGGTGACATGAAGTTTCGAAATACTCCCACCGTCCCATATCAAACGCCTCAGACGTTTTTTTATAGAGGAATAAGAAAAATTGATATAATAAGTTGGGTGGGGTAATATTAGGAAAAAAAAGGAGAGAATGTGAGGATTAATAAAAGTAGTAGAAATAATGTGAGAGAGG
This sequence comes from Spergularia azorica, assembly GCA_038382645.1. Classification (NCBI taxonomy): domain Eukaryota; kingdom Viridiplantae; phylum Streptophyta; class Magnoliopsida; order Caryophyllales; family Caryophyllaceae; genus Spergularia; species Spergularia azorica. The sequence goes on along the minus strand of JBBYHQ010000023.1, from coordinate 14,715,833 downwards.
AGGTGATAGTTTAATAAAAGTAGGAGAAAAGAATATGTACCAAAATAGATGGGGTGTTTAAGGTGAGACGTCTCAAAATGGAATATGAGGCGTTTGATCTGGGACGGAGGGAGTATGTAACAATTTACCCAATCTTACTGTACAAGTTTTGAACTACATATATAGGTGAGGTCACACATAACTCACTGTTTAGAATACAGAAACTTAGGTCCCAAATTCTTCTGATTTTGCATCTACTATGTGTCTTCCACTCTTAGCATGTGCTCGTCAGGAAGAACACTGTAACCACTTCACGTTGCTGAAGCATTAAAGATTAAAGGCACTTTCTAACTTTTTTTTGGGTTCACGCCTGGCGGCTGGCGCTTTCAAAATGATGATTAATTTCCGATCCTAAATCAAGTCGGAACTAAATCTTTGATCCACATTGATGTATAATGTATGTCTCTATGTGATACTTTCACCAATGAGTTACTAGATGATACCGGAGTTGTTGTCTTAACATTCAAGCCATCTAGACACCAAAGCAATACTGATGCACGCGGATTTCAATCGTGATTTTGAATGTTGTTCTTACAAAACCTTAATATTGGTATTGATTTTTGAATCAGAGTAGAGTTGAAAAACAATATTTTTTTTTACCAGCAATCCTTGACTCCTTAATCTATGAACAAATGAACAACGGCACAGATTCTTAAACAGATGGCATAATTTACACACACAACAAAATACAGAGAAGCCATAATTTACGGCACGGAATTGACGAAACCCCAGTTTTTCTGATGCAGACAAATCATTTAAACCCAATCACATGACAAGTTTTTCCTATCATCTAGTGTTATGCAGACGCCCATGCTGCAGGTCCATATAGTTATGTGCAATTGTGCATAGTCATGGTGTAAAATCTCGGTTTCAGTCACGATCATAGCATTGTTCGCCTCGACCAGTCGTGTTAGCCAATAGCCCAGTACTGCCACGAAAATCTTTGCAATGCAGTCGTGTTACACTCGTTATCTTTTCTCTTTTTTTTTTCTTTTTTTTTTTTTTTTGGTCATGCTAATGTGCTTATTTCATCTGCTTAATTCACGTCATAATATTTATTATTTACAGTCTCTTTTTATCTGAAATCATCTGAATAGTAAAAAAATGTCATAGCGGAAGAAGGCAATCAAAGAGAATACCTAGGCCTCTCGGGTAGTTGGCCTAGTTGCTCTTACCTTATTGGTTCTGTCCTTAGCGACCCAAAATATAAAAATAAAAAATGTGGTCAAAGGTCAAGTAAAAGTATACTTCAACTTTCAACCCTAAGACCTAAAAAATTAAAAAAAAAAAAAAAAAAAAAAACCTATACTTTCAACCTATAAAAGGTCTTTTTAAAATGAAAAAAAAAAAAAAAGAAGGATTGCAGGATTATTATAATACTAAGAGGCTCGTTGGGTATTATCGATTCACTATCATGCTTTGTTTGCATCAAGTGAATTACAATTTTAACTATAAACTGGTTGTTTCTATAAAACTATGAAAAAAATAAAATTTATGGAGAAATGAAAACTGACAGCAGAAGATTGAAATTGAAAACCATTGTTTCTAATTTCTTCTAATTTATTCAATAACGTAATTTTGAAAAGCGAGACTTGGGTTTTCAGAAAAACCGAAAACTAAATACAATAACAAACAGACCCTAAGATGTCTCAAAAACAACACTAACATAACCTCATTCTCGAAAATTTTGCACATTATAAATCGATGCAACATACTCCGTATCTAGGTCAAGAGGTACATTTACTCAATCACCTCTCTAACCAACTGAGTCGACATAACAAAGATTTTAAAACCAGAAGGACGAAAGAACAGGAGGGTATGCATTTGAACTCGATCATGTAAGATCCTACACCAAAAAAGATCTTTGGACTGCTGCACGTGCAAGAGGCACATGCAAGTTTTAGATTTCCAGACAATGTCTCTTTTTTATAGGAGAAGGAAGAAACCTCCGAGAAGACACCCAAAGCACAAAAGAGTTGCACCGGAAAACAATTTGATTACGAATCAATCAATCGATCAATCGATATCCCGCAAACACAATAATTAGTTAATTAAAGTTTTTCAAAATGAGTCAACAGTTAGTAACGAAACAAAATCAGGTTTTATCTAAATTTCAACTATGAATTATTATATAAAATATGATTAATAACACCAATAATATCAAGGATCTTAAATGGTATTGATTACGCAACAGGGCATACCATGTGCAAATAGAGAGTATTTGGATCATGCTTGTATGAAAATGTAAGTATTAATTTTTGCATGGCAGTTTCATGCACGTTACAGTCTTACAATGAGACGCAATAGACGATGCATAATAATAATTAATCATTCATAGGTTTAATATGATAATATGGAAAATATAGATCATATTCGTTTTTGGGTCGGTGATAATGGATGGGTCTTGGGGCAGTTTCATGTGCATGATGTGGTTCAAAGTTGTCAAGTGTGGCGTGAGGAAACACTGCAATTTTTTTCTGACTGTTTTTCTGTTCATAAATATGTATTATTGTACTAACTAGTTACCAATATCCCCTTTTATTCCTTGTGAATCTTATCAGAGTATACTCCTTTTAGCCTGATCCGTATTGATCCGAAAGTTTTACACTCGGAAGACCAAGGTTCTTCTCAAAAACCGAAACAACCCTTGGAGCCACCTAGTTTCAGGGTTTTTCCGAGGTGTTCCTTTTATTCAGATGTATCATAGAGGCAAACTTACAGTTTACGGGCTACAGAGTTGTTAGGAACTTGGACCTAGGTACTTTGGTAGCATAGAATACTAGGAATACTATTAGGAATCAAGATCCTGGATACCTTTAGGTCCAAAATTCTAATGCTCTTACCCTGAAGAACTGAACTAACCCTGGCTGACCTGGCGAAATAGCACTTCCTAAAACTCTGTATCGCACAGGTGCGGCCATCACTATATCAGATGGCATTAACAGTGTTGCAGTATCCCAATTTCTTATATCTGGAATGAAGATACAGTTAACATGTTTTAAAATTTAACACAGCAAATACTACAAATCATGCCCAAAGCAGCCCAGAACTACCAATATCGTGTTCTATGATTCCCTATCTAGTTATGCAACCCACAAAGGAGCCTTTCTAGTAACTACGTTCTGTATTTGCTCATTTCCTTTCCCATATAAGTTGTTTTTGTCGGTGAATTCCTTTCTATTAACAAGGTTCACAGGCCATCACAAACTTAAATGGGATAGAGTGTCCTTGATCAACCTAAATTATGAAGAATGGAGATTTCACAATAGGACAAACTATATCTACAAGAAATCTACCGGGAATCAAATCAGAAATATATGTGCCTTCTCCTCTATAAAGTAAACCATATGTTAAAAACTAATCTAATATTGAAGCATTGTCAAAAAAAAAAAAAAAAAAAAAAAAAAAAAAAAAACTAATAGGATGTAAGATCACACCATTCTATACCTGAGGATAATGACTCTAGGGTCTATGAGGGTCAATTTAGAGCACAAATAACACTCATTCCAGATGAGCAATTATCAATTGATTATGAGAGGATGTATGCGTCAACTTAGGTTTAAAAATTTCCACATGGTACCCATGTCTCAACTATGTACATACGGTGTATTGCATAAAGCTTGAGGCAATGATATTATGTGGGATACCCTAGTGCATATTTCCCTAAAACCTTTACGCACCTTTCCTCCACAGCCACCTGCAGCCATTCATCATCTCCTTCAATACATCATACTCAATCCCAAAAATGCTCTTATATTTCTATCTGGATAGTGAACCATAAGGCCGTTTAGCAGAATAGGGCATAATCATAAACGGCTATTAAGAACTATATACAAGACTTTTAAGCAAGCTCCCCTTATATCCTACTTTGACGATGCCCCCAAGATACATAGCTTGTAACCATGGGCATGAATGTAAGAATTGGGCTTGTGTTTATGAGCTGGGTCTTAAATTAAGCTTATGGGCATTCTAAGCATAAACTCGAAGTGGTAAACTCTGATTTCCTCTCAAAAAAAGCCAGGCCTGAAGACAAAATGGACTGAAATTCAACACACCAAACTGTAGAGCCATAGATTGGAGAATGAGCTCTCACCCCATACAGCCAGCTCAAGTGCCCAACTCTACTCAGTGACTGTATCGAGTTCTGCAACTTAAAAAAATTAGAAAATCCAAGTCGACAATCTAAAAATCCGATAAGCCCATCTTTCTCTCCTACCAATGATGAGCTGGTGCTGTACTCCTAAATCACAAGTTTTTTTTCACTTATTAATCATTATCAGTAGAACAATGACAACCCTTCTTCCCATATGCTAACATCTTCTATAGTGATCTATGTTCCAGGAGATAAACTACATTCAGCAATCATATCAATCAGCAAGCCAAGATGTCAAATAGATGCAGCCAACAAAATATTACCAGGGGACCAGAAAGCAAATGAGAAAGATTTATGTTCTTGGAGATAAACTATCAAAATTGTGTGACCTGTTTCGAGTCAAGACAATCTTTTATCACATCCTCTACTACCATATGCTTCCCAAGAGACCGAATCCTTATCAGCAAATTTATGACACTTTATCCGACAACGTTAGCACATTAGGCACCAACAACCATTGCTTTGTATAAGCATGAAGCTCGGAAAGATCAGCAACCATTAAAGATAAAGAACAGCACCTTTAGCAGCACAATCAAGAGTCATCTATAAGAGTTTGCAACCTTTTCCGGTAAGTAGGGACCTTATCAGCCTTAACAGCCATCACCATTCCCATCATTCGGTAACTTTTTAACTGCAGTTATAAACATCATCAAATGGATGCAGAGGATAATCACGTATACTTATAAGACAACAACTTCCACAACAGGTATACACATGTACAGAGAACATCAATAACCATAATAAAGGTAACAATTAAAAAAAATGTGTTCACATTAGAAGATGTTTACTTTTTTACTGCAACGTGGTCAAAAAGAAGGTAAGAGATACCACAATGAAAACAGCACAAAATAAACTAGGTTCAGCCAATAGCAATTTATTTTACTGATTTTACACTGCCACAATCATAAAGAAGTAGATAACAAACTTGATAAATAGAACCATTAAACTTACCTCTTGTGCGGCTGGCGGCTGATTTTGCAAGGAAAAAGTAAATGACCAAGAGCAAAGCTGAAACCAACATGTTGATTAGGCAATATCAAGTTAAGATCCGGCCATAATTGTAATTATAGATAAACCAGAAGACATAGGGCTTAAGTAAACCTGATGAAAAAGTTCATCCTCTGCTTTCACATAAATCAGATCATCATTGTTGCTACTGCTTGACCCCTTCTTATTTTGCCCAATTTTCTTCAACAAGACAATAGTGAGAAATAATGTAGGAAGGTATGACGATAACAATTAAAAAAATAACGAACAATTGTTCTTATATAAGAAAATAGACACAGATAGTCAGATAGTACCTTATAGATTCTAGTCACCAGTAAGTAATGTTGAAAGCGGAATGATTTACGGAGATCCTCTGTCGGCTTTGATAAAAGGCAAAACAAAGGTAATCATCAGTGAAATACGTCACACCAAAACAAAAGAACAAGCATATTTGGCTACTTCAGAAAGAAAAAAAAAAAAAAAGGAACCAACCTCATCTTCTGTTGCCCAGGAAATTTCATCAAAAAGGGAATCATAAAGATGCGGCAGCAGCTGTGGAGGCAGATTTGTGACACGCTGAGAAACAACAAGGCCTACATGCTTAGCTTTGACTCCAAGAAGTTCTTTCAGCTCATCAACTGGACCCTCCTTTGGACATACTTTAAGCAAGTAGTTCTTAAGTTCAGCAATGCATTTGTGATCCTGGCAACAAACTCAACTTTATGAACGTAGTGTACTTATAAAACACAAAAGATTCAAAACCATTACAAAATTCTTTGTTGCATGCTTTAGAACTTTAACAAAAGCTGAAGGTACAAAATGTCAAATAAAAGTCACTTGGATAATAAACCTATGCTACCTTGTATCTTCCCAAGTTCAAAGCTGTAAGAAATGCAAATAATCCCTCATCTTCATCGTCTTCTATCCTGACCACAGATCCAACAGTGGTCTGTGCAATGACAATGTCCGCGAAACCACTTATATCCCATTGCTTGTCATCAAGATAGCTCTGTAGCAGTGTCTTTACTCCATGGAAGTTCCCAGGTTTCGGATCAAAGAATGCAAAGTCCGCCTGGATGACTTCCTTGAAGAAATTACAAAACGAATATAATTAGAGGAAAAAAAAATACACCGATGACTTGTCAAATGTCACTCTATAAATAAAATGAAGCAATAAAGCATGAGCAAAAACGTGCTTACTTCAGATGTTTCCTCCTCAGAAGAGCTTACTTCGAGTGATTCATCATCAGACGAGCTCATTTCAATTGTTTCTTCTTCTAAAGAGTCCGAAGGCGGATCATTCTCCCTTGAATCGTGGTTGCTAGTCCCATCAGCTGAAATCTCACCATGTTAGAGCAGCACATGGATCCGAGAAAGAACTTAAGAATCATGGGAGTTAACTCAAAACAAGACAAACATTTACATGATACCTTGAGATTTTGAGGAAGACTTTCGGTCAAACATCGACTTAGAGACTTCGTTCTTTAATGCGTAAGCTGTTGTAGCTCTAGAAATTGAACGACCAAACGGTGAGAAGGTGAAAGGACAAGGTGCAATCTGGCCAGATCTTCGTGGTTTTCGAGGCATTCCCACTGCTGCACTAAATTGAAGCCCATTACATTACTTATATATACAATATTGAGGTCATAATTTTCATTTCGTCATTCAGGAAAAGGTAATGTAAAGGGTAAGCCATAACTCAAGCGATGAACAACAAATTAAAAACATGTAACACCCCCAAATTTCTGCTAATTTAAAACTCATTTTATTATACAAAACTCGCCAAAATTCGGAGATATTACAAGCTAATATACAAAGCTGGAGATACAGATGTACAAAAATCTCTTATAAAATAAAATTACAAATGCGGAAGCGATAAAACTACTCTTGATTGTTCAGCTGTACTCCTGACTCAAACCTTGCAAGCAAAACTCAAACAAGGACCTACCCTTATGACAAGGTAGCCCGAAGGAAACATGTAAGCATTTCGCTGAGCAACACTACTCTACCGAAAATATAACCTGAATAATAATAATATTAGTCATGGTTTCATATATCTGGATAATACAGGGGCATATAATAAAGCACCTAAAAAGTGTAAAACACTCCCCGGGACTAACCAGCTGATTCTCATAACTTTCTCATAACTTACTCCACTTTGACCTCCTCGATATAAGTAAATCATGACCTTAAAATAATTAAAATTTTAAACTCATAATTCTCGAAATTGAACTCCTTCCCAAAACTCAACTCAATCTCTTACTTAGTACACACAATCATTGTCGATCCTAGATCTCGGTAATGGGGCAAGTGAACTGGCGGTTAAACCGCAAGACAATACTTCTATCTCAATTCTCAGTATCAAACTCTGAATCTCTCTCTTTTCTCTTTGCCGCTCTGGGCGCTTTCTTAGTAACATAGCTCTAACTGATATCTCAATAAAATATTGTCAAAGTTCCAGTGAACCATGCTCAACACTTAGAGTATATCTCTAAGCCACTCGACCCCGTACCAAGTACACAGGACGAAAAATCAAGTATAGTATTGTACAAAACATATATCTCATACTGATCATAATCTAATATGATTATCCGAAACTCTATATTATTATGGTCAAGGACAACTATCTGATCACTTCTCATATACCTTGGCTTTTGCCGAAATCAATACTCAATATGTAAGCACAAAGATAAGGCCAATAATCCCAATAACTTCTCCTTCCTGTCTCTAATGACAATTAATTTGATCACTAACATAAAACGGATCATATAGATATACTAAGCACACATTTAATACCACATGATCAAACATCGGCACACATCGCACGTAAGACTTACTATCAAATCGCACAAAATTGCATCAAAACAATTGGGTCATATATGATCAGATGGATTTCGGAAGTAGAAATAGTGTTACCTTAAAACTTTTGAAATCAATCCGAAAAAGCTCTTCTAAAACGCTTCTCAAAATCAGCCCATAAACTATATTGAGATTTATAACAAACATTAAAATTTGAATTAAGAAACCCTAATTAAATCTGAAAACTTGAACTACACAAATTAAATTGGAGTTGGACAAAACTTACAAAATCGAATAAATGATGTGACAATGGCGTTGGTTGATCAATGACGGTGATATCGAAATGTCTTTGGGATGAGAAAAGCTGAGGTACAGAGAAAGGAGAAATGAAAGGGTGTGAAGAAAAGACTAGAATTCTTGAGAGGGGAATAATGTGTAACAATAATGGGAAAAAAAAGGCAAAGAAATAGGGTTTCCTAAAACTGACTAAAAATCTTCACATTAAAGGGTCCATAAATCAACAAACACTAAACCAAAAAACAATGAAAGATTCAAACCCCAGTGCAAAACCCCCATAAGAGTGAAATTTCTAGGGTTTTATTTTTATTTATTAATACGAAATGCATATTTTCTATCTTATCGTTCAATTGTTTCCCAATACAACAAGCAAAACCAATCAATAAGATTGATAAATTAATCTACTTTCAATCACCCAACTCAACCCAGAAGATTTTAAGCTAAAATTTACCAATTAAAATGAAACAAAAATCACAAATTTGGAGACATAACCATGTAATAATATGTAAAAGGGATTCAAAATTTTACCTGGGCAGTTGGTAGATTGATTTGGGCGAAAATTGTTTGATTGATTTGGGCGTGAAGCTGATGTTGCGTCGTCCGAGTACCGAGTAGCTTTAAGTTTACTCTTGTGTTACGTTCTCAGTTCAATGCTTTTTCTAGGCTTTAATGGGTCCGGGCATCCGGCTTGTTCATTTTCAAAGTTTGCGCTCGGGCTTAGAGCTCGTCGTGCTCGGTAGTTCTAAGCTCGAGGTTGAGAGTCTCGGAGACACTCGGGCTTGAAATTGGGGTTTGGTAATTAGGTATAATTCGTTACACTTTCATGAATATGATTGTATGAGTTGTAGGAGATGATTGTTTGATGTTGAACCAATATTCAGTAAGCTCAACACATAGCGTATGCTCTAATTTGACTAAATGGTCCGATCTTCTAAAAGAAAATAGAAAAAAATTTGTTTGGTTGAACCATAAGTGAAATTGTTACATTCAAAGGAAGTTGATCCTCTAGTGTGAGGTCAAGCACCACAAGAACATGTGTATCCGTACTTGTTGAAACCACGCTACGTTAATCACCACCTTGTTTTCTAATTTGGACGTGACACAAAAGATCAGTGACATGTTCTGACCTATGTTACTTGAGTACGGACATCGGGACACCGACATAAATTTTTAATATAAATATATAAAAATAAATTATATATTATATTTTTTTTAATAAGATAAAAGAATTTCTAACTTTAAAACATAAAACAAGTTCAAAATAAAGATATGACATGCACGATTATTGAAAATGTGAAGGGAAGGGTTAAGGATTTTTTTGAGAATAAGAATGTTTTTGTGTCCTAGAAGTGTCAAACCGGTGTGTCTTATGTTAAAAACCGGGTTTTGTGTCCGAGTAAAAAAAGAATAAACCGGACACCAACCCGACTTGTCCGACACATATCCTTCTGACATCCATAATCCAACACGCTACTTAGAAAATGTGTCCGTGCTTCATAGGTTCCGAGTTCTGACTTATGATGCCACGACCATTTTTTTGCATCCTACCTTCCCCCAACCCGAGTAAAAAGAAGGGGAAAAAGGTAAAATTCGAAAGACGGTATAAAAAGAGATCCGGCGAAATCAGATCAGAAATCGCACATTTTTCCAGAAACTTGACTACGCTTCGCTCATTTTACTCGCCTGAGAAATCTTCACCTCTCCCAAGTAGCTCTTTCTCTCTCTGAAATCAGGTACGGTTATTCGTCTCATCTTTATCTTGTATTTTACGCTACAATTGTAGATTTAATTATGAGTCCTTTATTTCTACCGGATCTCATCAATGTAGATTTAATTATGATTCTCGGAGTACATTTGGAAGATTGTTTTTGTTCGATCTGATTCTATTCGATTTAGTATACTCTAACCTTTTGCTGCGAATGCGATCGATATATGTACTAGTATTCGGAAATTCGTGAGATAAATTTCCGATGAATTTCGCGAATTTGCTGCGGAATTGTGGTAATGTTGATTGATTCGAGTTTCGATTCCGGATTCTCATAACGATTAGAAATTTGGTGATTGATTCGAGTTGTCGAATAGATGATCGTTGCATTTGTGTAATTGTTAAGCGACATTGCACAATTGCAGCTTGATTCGATTGTCGTGAACTTGAATGTGTAGGAGTAGCATTGTAATGTGAGGGTATTTGTGATTACGATTAGTGAAGAATCGAGTTTCTGTGATTTTAGTTTAGGATTTGTTTGGTGATATTCTTTGTCGAATTGATGATCGTTGCCTGATGTCCAATTGGTTTGGTGATGGTTTAATCCGAATGTTTTGAACTTCAATTGAGTGTGTAGGAGTAGGTAATGACAGGTGTTTGCAACCTAAATCAACTTACCATATAAGCTTAGTTAGGGAACCTAGGCGAGGGAGAGGGATTGTGAGAGACTGACAGTGTTTCGTGGTAATGTGTCACCTTTTAGCGGTTTCTTCATGTGTTGCCTATGCGCAGTGTTGTTAGCTTAAACTTTAGTTGTGGTGCTGATATGTGATTCAAAATGCGTACTATAGCCATAGGTTTTACTTGTGTGACCAAAGAGTAGGTTGGATGGTCAGGTTTCTGGTTGTATTATCCAAGTCAGTTTTTGCACGCGTCTCTTCGTATATGTTGTTCTGTTTCGTTATTTGGGTGTTCTGATGAATTTACATCTTATTCCAGGATTTTTGCGTAATTCATCCTTCCATTGCGTTCAAGCTGTGGGATCTCATAGGCTGTTAAAGATGGTAGGTGGATTCTGTTAATGTTCCGCATTTTTTTTTTTCCGTGCACGATTAGTGATTTAGTGTCATATCGCCAATCAGTTTTTAAATTATAATGTCTGTAAATTTAGACAAAACCTTTGAGAATGTCCAATCAATTAACATATGTGATTTGTTTTTGTTATTTTTGTTTATTATTCTCATACTCTATGGTGCTATCTGCTGCTTTCATATACTTAACTGCACTATGACTACTGATTCATGGTGAAGACTTTTTGTCACCAGAAATGTGTCTAATGCAACAACGTCCTGAGTCTTCTCTTTGTTTAAGCTCCTGTGGCTAGTGTCAGGGATACAAGTAGTTTGTGAAGTTTAATAAACGACCTTTGAGGGATATAAATACCCTAGACTTCCCACCCCCACCGTAATTTATCCCAACTGGGGTCATGAAATGAACCTACTGTTAAAATGCCTGGGGTTGGTAAGTTCTCATCTTTTCCGTATGTCTTCGTCCGTCTTTTCCTTAGATCTCCTAGATTCATTGCCCTCCTCCCTAGAAAGATCCAGAGTCCGGGGATTCACCTAGCTAGCTGGATTTACGATGAAGATTGTTTTGAACATATTCTGATATCATTTTGATGAAGTTTGTTTTCTTGTAATGTTGTTTTTTTTTTTTTTTTTTAAAATCTTCCAGATTTTGTCACTGATTTTTTCTCATTATCATGAATAGGTTGTTCTTGCAGCATCTATTATAACCAAGTCTGGCAAAGGTGAGTATTTTGTTTCTGTTTTCAATGAATATGCTTTTATTGAATTCTACGTTTTATTGTGTTTTTGCTTTTATTTAGTATCTTGTCTTATGACTCATATGATTGTTATCTTCTTCTTACCTGTCATTGCCTCTATCCTTTTTTATTATCTTTGGTACATCTTGTTCGCAGTGGCACTTGGAAGTGTATGTTTGTTCCGTTTTGTTCTATCTTGGAGTGTTATGTTTAAGTATATATTGGTTAGTTTGATCACGAACAACCAGTGTCATTGTTTTATAACAATTTATTATTGCACTTCTTAGCATATTGCAATTGTATGCCTGGTATTCTTTGCGAATAAAGAAAATGATAAATAATCTTATGCTTTTTTTAGTTGATCTCATCATTAAATTAATCTGGTGTAATAGGCTTCCATAGCTGTTTCAAAATTTCTGGTTAAAAGTTAGCTACTCTTCTATCATGGAGTCGACTTTATTGTTACTCGGTTATGCATGTGGATCAAGTTTTATCTTCCACTTGTAGTTAAACTCAGTGTTACTCACTTATGCATACCATCTAACTCAACCTATGTAGATTGCATATTTGATTGCCTATACAGTAACACGAGTTGCCTCAATTATTTAAGTTATTATCATGACATATACTAGCTGGAGGAGGCTTGTTTGGAGGAAATTTGTCTTCCAGTGCATGATATGGAGTCGGATTTCAACCTGAATTAGCAGTTTTGTGTTTGTGGTCATTCGAGTTTAGGATCAGCGTCCTTTTGTTTTGAGTTTGTAATACTATGTGCATAGCATAGGGTGGTTATGGCTTATTTTAGCTCGAATGAAACTCGTTTTTGATTGCATTATGACTCTCTTCCCTACTTGCTTGCAGCTCTCGTCTCGAGACAGTATGTAATTGAGATGACTCGCATAAGACTCGAGGGTCTTCTTGGTGCTTTTCCCAAACTGATAGGAACAGGAAAGCAGCATACATATGTTGAAACTGAAAATGTGCGATATGTTTACCAGCCAATTGAATCTCTTTTTCTGCTCGTTGTCACAAATAAGCAGAGTAACATCTTGGAAGACATGGACACTTTGAGGATGCTTTCTAAGCTGGTATCTTTCATATTCCTGTGCTCAATGCTCTTAACATAATTCCCTTACAGTTAAATTTTTTACTTTTTTAACTTGGTTTGGGTTTATGTTGGATTGTTGGAATGTGAAAGTATGATTCGAGTATTTTAGGAGCTTGATATATTTAAGATTCTTCGCATATCTTATCAGGTGTACACCCTTCTCTCATTTCCGTCAGTTGTAAACTATAAATTTACACTAGAGCCAGTGGTGTTAAGTCTTCTGCTTTGCATGCATTCCCCATGCTCTTTTCTCTTCGTGTGCCATGCTGAGCTGTCGCAGTTATCAAATACCTTTCCTAAATTTTTAAATTTATGTAATTTCAGATGGTTCTTTTAATGTTATTCAATTATTCCTTTATGAAAACAGGTACCAGAGTTTGCTTATCCTTTAGACGAAGAAGGGATATCTAGGGCAAGTTTTGAACTGATTTTTGCCTTTGATGAGGTCATCTCTCTTGGGCA
>JBBYHQ010000023.1:14670511-14701808 GCA_038382645.1 Spergularia azorica | reverse complement strand
GAAAGTTCTTTCAGTGACATGGCTATATCCAGCAGCAACAGTAGTTATGGCCCTAGTTCTGGGTCAAGTTTATCAGCGGACTTAGATTCGTTCTCTACCAAGTCCAAAGGTTTGTATTAGTCGCATAGGGTGATCTTGGTCAGCATTTTCCTCATATGGAGTTGTTTTTTGTCCGTAGACCTACTTTTTCACCTGCTTTTTCATATTACAACACACTTTGAGTTGGAGCCTCCTACTGCTTTTGCTATTTCTCTTTCCTAAAATGAATTACCACCGAGGTACACGCAAATTTAATATTCTAAACTGATTGTGATTTGTCTTCTTTTTCATATTACAACACACTTTGAGTTGGAGCCTCCTACTGCTTTTGCTATTTCTCTTTCCTAAAATGAATTAGCACCGAGGCACACGCAAGTTTAATATTCTAAACTGATTGTGATTTGTATATATGTTGTTGGGATTGCCTACTTCTGCCTTGCGATTTCATAGTTCTTTTTCCTCCTCATTACCAACTCTCGTTTTAGTGAAAATTAATGTGTTGTTGCACTATACATCTAAATAGACTTGCTAACATATCAATTTTGCTCAACTCTCCATAAAGGCCACTGCTTTTTCATTCTTACTCATCACTTAGATCTGAATTCTGTTGTACTGTTTCTAGGCTCATCTCTAATGCTATATGTATTGGTTTGCAGCGCCAATTCGTTCAGCTACAGCTGCTAATGCCCCTCCTAAGGGTCTTGGGATGAAGCTTGGGAAATCACAGAAGACTAACCAATTCTTGGAATCCCTTAAAGCAGAAGGTGAAATGATTGTCGAGGATGTACCACCTACACTAAGCAAGTCCAAGTCTGCTGCTCCACCACCAACTGATCCGATAACTCTATCTGTTGAAGAGAAACTCAATGTGACACTAAAACGAGATGGAGGACTCAACAACTTTGATGTTCAAGGAACTCTGTCACTTCAGATTCTTGAGGAAAAAGATGCTCATGTTCAAGTTCAGGTGCTTCCACTGAACCCAGATTGTGCATGGTTTTTTCTACTTATTTACAAGGCTTCTATATCCATCTTCTTGGTCATTGCCATCTATTGTCCATTTGACTGTTTAGTAGTGTTGTCATCTCTTATCATATCACACAACCGGCCTTCTTGTGAAATTTGATTGAAAGTATTATCTTTACTCGATTAGGGCCCATAGCCTATGTATTCTGTTCCGTTGTTTATTGATTTTTTTATGGCGGCACAAGAAGTACATGGTAACTTGTTTCTTCAATCTAAAATTCAACAGATGCGTAAAATTTAAACTTGTTTCAGATGCATGCCATTTTAATGCTCATTTAACATTCAGGTTGAGTGTGGTGGTCATCCTAGCGTTGTGTTCAAAACGCACCCTAATATTAACAAAGAGCTGTTTTCAAATGAAAACATTTTGGGTCTCAAAGATCCAAACAGGCCTTTCCCTTGTAACCAAGGAGATGGTGTTTCACTCGTAAAGTGGAGAATGCAGAGCATGGATGAATCAGTTGTACCATTGACGAGTAAGTTTTAGGGCTCCCACACTTTTTTTATGGAAGTCGTCCTGGCATGGACGGAATAGCTATGTACCTTTCGTTTTCAATTTTTTTGTGTTTTGTTTTTTGCTTCTCATCCATTCTCTTATCTGACAGTTAACTGCTGGCCCTCCGTTTCTGGAAGTGACACTTATGTCAGCATTGAGTATGAAGCTTCATCAATGTTCGATTTACAAAATGTTGTGATTTCAGTTCCCCTCCCTGCTCTCCGTGAGGCACCAAATGTAACACAGATTGAGGGTGAATGGAGGTGAGTGTTAATTCAAATACTGGTATACGATGTCAATGATGTAAAAAATTTGTGGCCCTCATTACTGAAGCCGGAAAATTAATAGGACAGTCAGCTTGAAACCCTCTTAAACCATAGTCTTGTAGGTCATAGAGGAGTCAATATCCTATGTCTATAGTGTGTTGACCTCTTCCATCTACACATGTTCTTGGCAGGTTTGATTCCAGAAATTCTGTATTGGAGTGGTCCATTGTTCTGATAGATGACTCTAACCGCAGGTGAGTCAGAGTTATATATGCTTTTCTTTCGTCAACAATGTAAACATGTTGCAGAAGAATTGATTATAGAGTAACGAGTTATGTGGAGGTGGAGTGGTAGTAGTGCTTGGCAGAAGTTTCTTCTTCTTAACCATTGTTTTTGTAAATTGGCAGTGGAGCACTCGAGTTTGTAGTACCTGCTTCAGATTCATCTGCCTTTTTCCCCATCTCTGTTCGATTCGCAGCTACAAATACATTCAGTAACTTGAAGGTATTCTAACGACATCAATTTTTCTTCTCTCATTTTCCTAACCCTGATGTGCCATATAATTCATTGCTATTGTAGTACTGTTCTTGCTACTACAATGTCAGAAAAATGACATCGATTTCATTCGTATAATTTGCTACTACAGGTTGTTAACATCTTGCCCCTAAGTGGTGGAGCCCCTCCGAAATTTGCCCAGAGAATCCAGCTGAGTACAGACAATTACCAGGTGGTGTGATGGAATACATCGGCATCTAGTGTCGTACGGTTTTGCTTGTCTATCTCTTCAACTGCATTGGACCCGTGGTTTTTTCTCTAGTTTTGATCTTTATAGGAAAATGTTGAAATGTGAGACTTCATTCAAAAGTTACGCCATCTCTATTGAGGATTTCATACAAGGCTTTCCGTTTCGAATTTAGCTTGTATTCGGCTATAATATTAGTGCAGCAGCATTCTGTAATAGGTGAAGTATATGGATCAAAAGAGATTTTCCCAGTTCTACAATCATTCTTTCGGAAATAAAGTCTTCGAATGAGAGCCACTTGTGTGTTAGATTATACTGTAGTATGAATGCTTTGTGAAGCTGCTCCGGTGGCAGTTTTGTCTACTTGCTCGTCCTTGGAAATGTCTTTTATCTGCGAGCAAGTTCGAGTTTAATTTCGTCTGCTCTCCTATTTGTACATTTCCAAAAGCCCGATTTAGGGCATGCTAGAAATTGCCAATAGCCGTTCATAACATACCTGATTACCTGTACTGGAGCTCTGGTCATCGGGGACTCAGGCCGAGTTGAGTCACGAAACTAAAGCAGACCCGACACCGGCCAGGTCTAAGATGGTCATATAGGTGCGTCTTACAACGAGTATAGTGAGTCTTATCATTAGGGCCGGTCTTTCAAACGCAGTATAACTTTTGCCCTGTATGGTTTTTTTAACACATCTTTTATGAAGGTAGGAACTCGGAACACAGTTGGGTAGAACTGTTTGATGGTGACGGTAATTTTCGGCCTCTGCATGAAGAACCATCAACTCAAATTCCAGTTGTGCTAGCTAATTGCGATACATCATATAACAAGGGGGCGATATTTAAATCTTGCTATTGTATCCGATACTTCGTTTCCATTTTCAGTGGAACCAAATACTAATTATTCTTTGGTTTTTGGGATATAATGGAATAAAGCAAAATGGCTCATAAAACTGTCTGTGCTTCTTATTTTGTGAAGTAGCAGTCAGTCAGTGCGATTCTTGAAGCAATTTTCATTTTGGGTCATCCGTGCGCAGTCTCTCTATGTTTCAATAAGGGTAAGGCTCGCATGCGTCCGACCCCCCTTTACCCTGCCTTATGGTGGGAGTCTTTAAGGCACTGGGGTTAAAGATGTTGTATTGTATCGGATACTTCCATCCTAGACTAACGTCGGCTTAAAGACCTTTGTGTAACATGTTAATGATATTATATACTCCATAATAACAAACGAAGTACTCTACGAGCTTATAGACCTGTGGAAAATTTATAGACTGGATGATGAAAAGTTTCCCATAGATGTCATTTAGCATCAGAAACATACATTGCACAAAATTTTACAGACGAATTCCTAACAAGTAGTCATCTGAGATCACAGCTAACTTTGATGACCTTTGCGTATATATTTGTCCTCCAAGTATTTATAATCATAACCAAATAGATATGAAACCGTGAATATTTGTACAACACATATTCGTCGTCCTAGATCATTTACCATCAAAATTACTGATGTCGTCCCTTCTTCGAAGAGTCTGGTATCCCTAGGCAGACTTCCCTTAAATTGTTTTCCCTTAAGAGTGAATGGCTGAATGCATCATGTTTTTGTCGAAAACTGACTCGACCTCTCACTCTGGATGAATTATGTCTTGAAGGTGAGCCTGAAATAATAAAGCACAAGAACCAGTACTTCAGGAAACAGATGAAAGAACACAGGTGACTAGAATCATTTGCAACAAAATGTGCTGTGTGACATTGTGCACATCAGTATGGTGAACAGATTATTGGCTATGTTACATCTTAAGAGAAGATTAGCTTTTCACCTGAGGATTTTCAAAGCTCAAGGATCTGTGCTTGAACTCCCCTCTGCTGGTTGTCAGCTCATCAAGTATTTCGTATTCATCTCCCTCTTGGAGATCTTCAGGAGATTGCCTTTCCTGATATCACAAATACGCGCACAAACACAACCAAAGGTCAGAATGAATCAGCATTTTCATACGAGAAAAAATTGACTGGAAGGATCAGTGTCAAATACCCTAAAAGACAAGCTCAAAGCACGCCTTGGTGCTCCAGCGATTTCCTCATACTCAGCTGCATCGAGTTCTTGCAGATGGAACGGGTGAAACAGCTTTGGGAGAATGTACTGTCGTACGCTTATCAAAAGGAAGAAAGGCAAGGGAAAGAGAATCCCAGCAATCGGAATCCAAGTAACCCCAAAGCAGATCAACAGGTACACAACTTGGAATATAGTGAAACCAGCAATGTATTTGAAGGGCACTGATTCGACAAATGAGGCATGAGCTTCTTGAAGAACCCTGTAACATTGTACAATAATAAACATAAACATTAACATTATATATGCTAAAAACTGTCAAGGTAGTTTTTGTGTAAATTATTCGTAAGTCTTTGACTTACTTGTAACGTCTAGCAGGCGTGATGAAAAGGAGGAGGACTCTTTCCCAGAACTGGCTTCCAGGAAGGCTGTCAATGGCCATATACGCGAAATATCCCCAGAGGGCCGAGGTGGGTATCAGCTTGATTACAGGCATAGCAAACACAGCGCCTGCCACAAGGCAGGACTGTAACAAGTTGCTCAATCTTTGCTCATTTACTCTCACAGGCAGATAATCATCAATATTTTCGAGTCTAAATGTGCTGTCATCCTTCCCTTGTTTGTTATCTCCCTTGATCACAGCTTGTTTCAGATCTTCCAGTTCTCTGACAACTTCATGAGGCTGATAGCACATAAAATGGTTAGATTTTCAAACATTTGTCATTGCAGTCAAAACTCTATTTTACTTGTCACGAGTATCTCAAAAGCTTACATCTGGACATTGATCCATCTCAATGAACACATCTTGCATCTGGCCATACATTTCTGTGGTGGTGGCATTCTGCCTTATGCTTTCCTTAGCAGACTCCACCATCTTCCTGCGCATCAGCTGTTAACAGACACGAGATCTTAGAAACTGAAAAATGTTCTTAACAAACGCAAGTAAAGCTCAATAAAATTCCCAACACCAACCTGCTTCTTAAGGACAGCAAGGCTCTTTGTATGCATAGGTGACTGTGGGAGGACACCATTCGATGGAGGAAGTCCGATTAATCCACACATCAGAGTCTACAATTACAAGTCAGTTTTAGAATCATCAGTCACTGTAGTTTCCGAAGTATGAACTTATAAAGCAGGATATTGATCCTTAATTACATACCATCAATCCAAGCAACAAAATGTCATAATGGTAAGCAGAAGGCTTTTTCAGATTGAACTCTTTTTGCTGAGCAAGTTGTGAAGCCACACTGTGGTCAAAGAAATACAGTCCTGCCACCATCAGAGCTGGAATGAAAGCAGCAAATATGTATGCCACTGGTACCTTAACCATATCCTGGAGTTGGACATCAGAAACAAAAATCAGTCGAAATTTCAAAGGAATCAATCTTTGGACTTGACACTCATGCTATAAGAAATCAGGATTACAGGAGTTCACAAAATCGGAATAACTACCTTCATAACACTCCAGTGATGAAGGGATTTGGATTGCCAAGGCATAGGACTATAGAGCCGTCTAGGAACTCCACTAGGAACTCCGGAAGGAACACTAAAAGATATGACAGTCCAAACCACAACCATCAAGGGAACACCATAATCCGCAATGAAGCTCCTAGCACGGCCTGTACCATACCGCCATGCTCTTGCTCTTCTGCTCTTTAAGGCCGTCAAAAGGAGACCAAAGGTAGTTATGGTGCCAAGCAAGCCATTAACATACCGCCACTGAAACTGGTATATCTCTTGCTTAGGATCCTCTGCTTTGGGGATTTGAAATTCACTCACTATCCCCTACAACAAAAAACATCAGACTTCATGTCAGCTACCTTTGATTCACATCATAACAAGAAATGAACATATACCTTGATGGCCTCTTGGATGAATAGAACTGTAATCAACATGCCAAAGAGCTCCCCAGCCACCCTAGTGAACCGATTAATGATACTCGAGACATTGAATATGGAGAGAAGAACCAACAAGAGGGCAGTCCATACACAAACCCTGAGAAGAAAAAAAAAAGGTATGAAAAACAGAACCAGAAATCATAAGCAATTAATCATTAAACACTACAAACTTTATATTAAAATCATGATCATGTTATTAAAGCGAAACATACATAGAAGAAAAACGACATACCATCCTGCCCAAGCCAAGTACAACTCTTGTCCCAAGGATTTATTTCCTTTGGCAAAGTTGTAAAGGTAAGAGTACATGATCACAGTTGGTTCAGCAACACCTAGAATTAAAAGAGGCTGTCCACCAAATATTGAGTGTATGATTCCACATATTGCTGTTGATGCTAAAGTCTCGACCGTGCTCAAACTTCCATCTATACATACACATGACTCGTAAATACATGTAACCTACAAGAAATTAAACCTTACAACAGTCCATGGAACTCACTAACATCATGGTAAAATTATAATTTCGACATCAAAAAGACGAAAACTATTAAATATGTTAAATCTTCTGTCAGAAGAAAGGCACCTGTGTCTCTGCTGAGTTGCTCCCCAAAGGCAATCACAGGAAGTGCAGATGCAAAGAAAATGTAAGTAGTTGGGGCCAGTATCCTACACTCATAATAAGACAAACACAACAATTAATAACAATAATAACTAATCAATTTCAACCCAAAAAAAAAAAAAAAAAAATTAAAGACTTGTAAACTATGAAATTCTTGACCAAAAAATGAACAAGAAAATTCATGAAATCAATCAACTTTCATGTAATTTTTCCTTGAAAATAAGATTACCCGATCCCGGATCGAATCCCACCAATCCAATCTTGCTTGTAACAAGCCAATCTTCCATGGAGATCACTTGCAATTCCATAGAAAGGTCGCCTCATTTTTATTTATTTTTTCAAATTTACTCCCTAAAAAAAAATCAATGTAAAAAGTATTAACAAATTTTCAGTGTAATCAACACAATTGTATTCCAAATAACCCAACTTCCCAAAAATGTCATATTACAAGTCAATGTGTTTTAATTTCATTATTATTATTACCTGAAATTCAAAAGATTTTCTGGGTTAATTTCTTAATTAATCTTATGTGATTTTGAAAAATCAACCCCAAAGATTGTATCTTTAATCTTCTCAAACAAGATTGTATCTTTAATACCCAAAAAGATACTCCATATAAAATTGAAGCACTAAAAAAAAACCATACTATACAACTCAGAAGGTAACTGACCTTACACCACAAAGTTGGGAGAAACAACCCAAAAATTGCAAAAGAGCGTAAACTTTACACTTTTTACAAAAATATACAAAATTTTTAAGAAAAGAAATTCAAAGAAAAACCGTGTTTCTTTCCAAGGTACACACACAACAACAACTAAGAAGAGAGAGAAATTGCTCAAAATATTTACAAAAAAAAAAAAGTCAAAAATAAACTGAAAAAAAAAAGTGAAAGTGTAAGAAAAAAAAACAACAAATTAAAAAAAAAAAAAAAAAAAAAAAAACAGAAGAGAAGAAAAAACAGGATCCCCATAAGTTCTCCGAAAAAAAAGCTGAATACTTTGGCCTGTTAAATTACATAAAAATTCATCATTTTTATAATAACATTTAACAAAATGAAACAAATTAAAAAAATTAAGTCATTCTAAACTATTAAAAATCATTCACCTATTTCACATTACTTACAATCACATTAATTTCATAAAAAATTGAAAATATACATTATACATACTGTATAGGCATGCAAGCTGTAAATACTGATGAGTAATAATAATAATAATAATAATAATAATCTGTACTCATACCCAACAAAATTGGAAATAACAAAAAATAGAAAGAAGTGATATATTGAAAAGAAACTTCAAACTTACGACGAGGGTTAGTTAAGTTTGGCCGGAGAAAATCTCTCTAGGAATTTCAGTTTCTCTCACTAGAATTAAGTGAATGAGGAGAGAGAGGGGAAAGCGTATAAAAAGAGCCGCGGGAAGAGATGTAATAGGTTAAAGATTGGACCCACTTTTGGGGTGGGGGTGGATGGGGCCCACCTTCTGCCTGTGTTGCAGTTGTACGTAGTATCAGGCTTTTGCTTAGCTGTCATTTTGTACTTCCTTTTTTTTTTTTTTTTTTTTTTTGAAAAGAAAAAATTTCATTTATAGGAGTCAGCCATTTGCTATAATTATTAAAATACAACGTTAAGGACAACAAAAATATGATCATTATGTAAAGTCATTTTGTACTTAATACAGTCAATTTTTTTACACCTTTTTATTCTTTCGTGGTCCGACTACTACTACTACCTCGCTCGTTTTTTTTTTTTTTTTAAACTACTTTTTACTTAATACGAGTTAAACACTCATCTTGTTGCTGATTTTTCGCCTCCAAATCGATAGATCTACTAGAGCTCATATTTCTCAAAACTACTCAAGATCGCAAGACCCCCTCGTTCAAGACTGCTCTAATCAGCGATATCATAGAGGGTATACGGAAGTGATGTACCACCTTTGTGATCGTAGTTCTCAAGGATTTGAGTTTTATGTATGTTAATTTGTTAGATTTGAATGCTGAAATGATCGGTTTATCTTGTAGATGCATGCCGTATGGCTTTTATTAATGAATGAACAATATTTTCCTAAAAAAAAAAAAAAATTCTATGTCTTAAACTATTCGATCTACTCTCTCGTATCGTAAATCAGGAGTGGATCAATAATACTAATAATCATTTGATTCTAGATGTGTGAATGTGTCTTTCAACATTGTCAACTAGCAACAGTAAAATCAAAAAGGACAGTATTCTAGGTCAATGTTGTGGCTATATAGAAAAACAAATGCTCAACTATTATATGGCGTATTACTCACAATATCGGATCTACTATACTATTTGTCATTAGAATCACTATTGGAATCTATGGTGTATATGCGAGGATAGAATTGGAGAATTGGAGGTGATAGTCATGATATTATTCAATCAAGATCATGTCAATATCATTCCATGGTTCCATAATGGAAGAATAATATTTAAAACATAGGTCTCTCCGTTTTTTAAGTTCTTTAATACCCAAAATGGTACTCCATATGAAATCGAAGAACTAAAAAACCATACTATACAACTCAGAAGGCAACTGATCTTTTACACCCCAAAGTTGGGAGAAACAACCCAAAAATTGCAAAAGAGCGTAAACTTTACACTTTTTACAAAAATATACTGTACAATTTTTTTGAAAAGAAATCCAAAAATAAACCGTGTTTCTTTCCAAGGTACACACACAACTACACAAGTGACACAACAACAACTAATTATTTACAAAACAAAAATAAAAACAAAAACAAAAAAGCCAATTTTATTCACAAAAAGTATATAAAAAAAACTAAAAAAAAAAATATGAAAGTGTAAGAAAAAATAATTAATTAAAAAAAAAACAGAAGCGAAGAAAAAACAGGATCCTTAGAAGTTCTTCGAATAAAAAACTGGAAAACTTGATCCTTTTTAAATTACATAGAAATTCGTCATTTTTATAATATTAAAAAAAAGAAAAAAAAATTACATTCATTCTAAACTAATTCTCGGAAAAAGCCCGTTAAGGGATTAATTCATTCATATCGAGTTTCGCAAAACGATTACATTCATTTCATTCACAGATATCACTTTATTTTTTACAATCACATTAATTTCATGAAAATACACATGCATGCAAGCTGTAATTATCTGTACTCACAGACTCCATACTGAACAAAAATGGAAATAAATGAAATAACAATAATAACAAAAATTGAAAGGAAAGAGATATATTGAACAAAGAAGGAGGAGGAAACTTCAAACTTACGACGAGGGGTTTTTGCCGGAGAAATTCTCTCTAGCTAGGAATTTAATTTTCTCTCTCTAGATTTTTTTTTTTTTTTTTTTTGAAATCTATGCATATATATTACGATAAAAAAATGGACAAAAAGTCCGCAGCTGCTACATCAAGGAGTCCTGCCGGACCTCCAAGAACCCAAACTTGGCACGAGTAATCAACCGGCGACACATGAGCAATGTAATGAGCTGCTTGATTACCGCCCCGCCTAATATGAAAGACACCTATAGACTCAAAAGCACTAAACAACTCGACTAACTCTTTACAAATATTGTCCAAATACGTTAAAGGCATGACTCTACGCTTTAGTAAAGAAACAACGAGGAGAGAGAGGGAGGGAGAGGTTCAAAAAGAGCCGCGGGAAGAGATGCAATAGGTTAAAGTTGGGGCCTACTAGTATTTGTGGGGCCCGTTTCAAGCTTTTGCTTAGCTGTCATTTTGTACTTTTTTGTCAAAAAAATTTTTTTTTACTGTACTCCTCCCTTTTGGTAATTTTGTTCTTACGCGGTCAAACTGCTACCTTTGATTTACCTGATTTTTGTTGGTAGGAGTAGAACACTCATGTTGAACGGATGAATAATATATTTTGTGTATAATCTTCAAGGAATGTCATAATGTTGCGGCGGGCAGATACTCTTTCGATCCATGCCAATAGCGAGCCCATTAGATAGGATTTACGAGTGAATTAGGGGCATTTTGGTTATGAACGTTTAAAAGTGTCTTATCAACTCTCATCACTTTATCCAAACGGCGACCACCCAAAATCAGATCTACGAGTACATCGTACTACAATGTCTTAATAACAATATACGATTAGTTTAGTGTGGTACTACGTGAGTAGGTGTATTGTTCTGTACGTTTGATAATGTCGGATTGATGGGAATATTTGGGAGTAATTAAGATGGCAAAGTCTTCTTTCTCTCCTGATTATAAAATTAATGGTACAAGCAAAGCTATAAGCCGTCAAATGATGGCACAGTCTTCTTTCTCTCATCATCGTACGTCCATAAAATAATAATTAAACACGAAGTTATCGTTGATTTTACTCGAAATGAAGTACTCCGTGTTGAAGTCTCCCCAAGTTCATAGAAACGTTTCAAGTAAATGCATGCATGGTGAAACGAATTTGCGTGCGGTTTCCTTAGCTGGAGCTCTTGTATTAAGGGTATGTTTGGTAGACAAGTAGAAATTAGCATTTAGCGTTTTGACTAAGTCAGAATGCTACTTTACATGTTTGGATGTACATTTGTTATTAGCGTTTGAAGTAATATTTAGCGTTTTAAGGAGCATTTGACAAATGCTATTATAAGTAGCATTTTCCATAGATTGTAGCATTTCTGATTTTCTAATTTTCTTATATATATCATTTTAATAACTCAACAACTACTAATCGTGCCAAACACGTCATTGTTAACAACTACTTTTCAGACAACATCTAACAGCTAACAGCTATCCCAACAGCTAAATGCTACCTGAACAGCTACGACTACCAAACACATCCTAAGAGCATGTATTGACTATGGAGTAGTAATAATGAACGAAATGAAAAAAAATCAAGTTACTGTACAATGTGCGGTGGTCGAGGTTTTAGGGTTTAAGTGACAATTTAATCTACACGTTGAAGTAATTGATCGATAATCTTTCGGATTTGAGATTTTTTTAATAATCGGCAGCGTAGTACTCTATCCATTTCATTCAATTGTTTACGTTGGGCTTGGGTTAGTTAGCAACCATGCATATATTGCTCGGTTGGATGATAATTAATTGTGTTTTAGCATATATGCATACGTATGTTATCTTATTTATACAAGTAGTGTACGTATTTTTGACATGCATGCATGTATGTATTATATGCAGTTAGTGGCGACTCTTTACATCTTTAGACACACTAATAATATGACTGCAATGCAAATCGACATTTCCTCTCTTTGCATGAGTATGTAGACAAACCTATACTCATTCTTAGTATGATATCAACATCAAGTACTACAACAATGTAAATGTAGTATTGATGAAGATTGATCGATGTTGATACCTCATACTTTTTGGCGTTATATATCGGTTCATGCAATTAGCATTTTCTTCATGATTTCATCATTTCCTCTACTTTGAGTATCTTCTTAACAACCATATGCCTATTGATAACGTTAGTTAGCAACAGTAGCATGTTCAAATCGTATTTGTTTCTAACTGAAAGTTTCATACAAATGATAATCCGTAGGAATCCTGACTGTGTCATTCGTTATTAGTGAGCTATTACTATACTCTTTTTGGTGGTTCGGTGTACCAAACATGAACAATTTTCACTTATATCCATTTTATGGAATTCGAAATTAAATTCACATGTTATGCCTGATACATCAAATGATCAACCATTTTATGTGATCATCATATCAACGTCTGTGATTATTTTATCGACACTGAAATAATCTTTAGGTGGAAAATAAATAGGCGAGCGGAGTGTTCACTTCTTAAAAGATTAAAAAATATTAAATTTTCAATATAGGAAAAAATGAATCAATATGCATAATGAATACACATAGAATCTCGAACTGTAATTATATTATCGTAATAATAAGGTAACCTTCTCACACCGCTGAAAGAAATAGGCGTTCAAAAGTATTGATCTTGGGAAAGTACCAAGAAATGCATAGCTGTTGTTTACTTAGATCTCGAGAGTAGATTGGATCATTTTTTGGTCATTTTCGTCAAGTACGTAGTACTTTTATGTTGGATTTCTAAAGGCCGAAACTTAGCCAACTCCTAGTAACGCCGCAATAACGAGTATCTTTGGGCCAATCCTTGCCAGAAACTTGGAAATTTCGTGGCATAATATGGTCCACCTTCTAATATTGATTACTCCATCCGTCTCATTTCAAACAGCTCGGGCGATATTTGTAGTGGAATAAGAAAAATTGTTATACTAAGTTGAGTGGGTAATATTAGGAAAAAAAACAGGAGAGAGAATGTGAAGATTAATAAAAATAGGAGATATAATGTGAGAGATGATGTGATAATTTAATAAAAGTAGAGAGCGAAATATGTCGTAAAATAGATGGGGTGTTTGAGGTGGGACGTCCGAAATGTAATATGAGGCGTTTGAGCTAGGAGTAGTACTCCCTTCGTCCCAGCTCAAACGCTCCATATTCCATTTTGGTATGTCCCACCTCAAACACCTCATCTATTTTGGGACATATTCATCTCTCATACTTTTATTAAACTATCACATCCTCTCTCACATTATTTCTATCACTTTTATTAATCCCCACAATCTCTCTCCTCCTTTTTCTTAATATTACTTCACTCAACTTATTATATTAAGTTTTCTTATTCCACTACAAAAAACGCCTGGGGTGTTTGAGTTGGGACGAAGGGAGTAGTTAATATTGGTATAACGATAAGCTAATGTAAGTACGAGTATTCAATTCTCGTGCATCTTTTTATATGTATTTAGTTTTCATACATCTTTTTATTAACTTGGTTTAATCAGATTTCGTATAAAGTTGATACATATGTACTCTCCAGTCCTACATACTGATGATCTAATAATGTCTTAAATTAAGCTTGAAAGCATTAGTTAATTAACCCTACATTAGCACTGACCACGAATATTGTCTATGAGATGAAGACAAATTGTTGACAATAATCCAAGTGATAAGAGTTTAATTACTCGGCCAAAAGTAAATTATTAACTTATTAATTCTGTCTCCCTCGCAAAAAATAGGATTTGAATTGGGGTCAACTATTGTTGAAGTGTCCATTTACACTCCACATGTGAGTGTCCTACATTGGAAATGAGAAGAGAAATTAACTCGTTTATAAATCAAGAAGTTACTTAATTGCCAATTGGTTTTAGGATGAAACTTTATTGGTTAATAAAGTGAATTTTCTCTCTCTAGCTTCTTTAGGGCGTGGCCAGACCCATTTACGTTTTCACAATTACTCAAATGCAAAAGATTAGATTTTGAAACATGAGGACCAAATTTTCGTACTCTAATTATTAATTATCAAATGTAACTAAACAAGAAGTCCCAAGGACCGTTTACAGTTTTTTCCCTTCTACATTGTTTCTTCTCGGCCACAAGCCCATACTGTGTGATACTCATACTACACACATAGACAATATGCATCATCTCTCTTATATGTCACCGTCGATCAATTATTATATTTTACATTTTTAAGGTACGCCGGTTATTTTTCACTTTTGTGTGAGTGTGTGAAGATCCTATTAAACAGATCACATTCTATCTAAAGTGATTCGTGACCGGAAAATTATGATACATACATATTTAGCAAAATATAAAAACAAATTCATTAATAATATTCAAGATAATATGTGATTGAGAAGAGAAATGAATTAAGAACCTTGTGTAAGTTTTGTACATTTAACTCTTGTTCAAAATTAAAGAACTAAAAACAAATACAGTTTGCTGTTTCATGTATCATATTTGTCGTAAACTCTTAATACTTCTCAGAAACTCCTAACATAGAGTCCAGAAAAAGGAAGCAATTCAAAGTCAGCCAGTTGAAGAAGATTATGCATGTATGATCTATGTACTCTAGTATTCCTACCCCACTTCAATTTTGAGTAATAGTAGCTACGTACAAATCAAAATATTATTGGAATTGAATCTTTATTTGGTGGTTTGGAACTTTTTGGTTTTGTTATCCTCTATCATAGATAGCGTATTAATCTCGTGGGAAATTACGCTCCATTCGTTAGTTAATGTGGCTCTTAAGAAATCGATCATGAGTGATGCAATGCTAGTTCACGGGTTTTGCGTTATGTGTAAATTAGTAGATGATTTTAATCTAAATACAAATTTAAATATTTGGCTCTCATATATATACTTTACGATCTTAATCATCCTCAATAGTAACATACAGTGATACTAATTTCGTCGATCATATATTCATATTAACCGTTGCATAAGAGTTAACAAGTAGGGGTTGATCGGGCGTGAATATCATACGCACCACTCTGATTCTGTACGGGAAAAGTAGTTGATATAGTTATATAGCAAATATGTAACAAAATTTGAATAAATATAGTTTAATTTACTTGATAATTTGGTATGCATACATTTTGATGAGGTAGTGATGACAATTTATTAAAGACTGGAGTAAAAGTCTACAAAAATACTTGAACTATAAGATTTTTTTGGAAGATAAAGTGTTAAAAAAATTGGATATTTTTGTATGACAATTGAGATGAAAAGTTCTTTTTGGCTACACAAATAAAGTAGGTCAAAAGTTAAGCAGAGCATGCAGGAATAGTATGAGATTCATTTGCTATCTTCCGAAAGGTATGGCGGCATGACAATAAGTCCGAGCTAGTTACTAATAATGACAAACTCGTCACTTTTCTTCAACCCCGGCCCATGAATATTCATTGAAGAATAATTAACGATGTTCCAAATAAATCAGTCTGAAAAGAAAAATACCGTTGAACGATAATTCAAAAGAATGAAAGGAGCATGTGATTATTATCGAGAACAAAATAAGTAAAATGGTCAATTTAATTACCTAACTCATGCTTCAAAAGTCTTGCTTTGGCAGGATCTTAGGGGAGGATAGAGGAACCCGTGAAAGAAATTGGAAGTTCAGACGTAGCTAAATTCATGCATTGAGAAAGTCTGAAAGTGTAATGACGAAGCTAGCTAGTAGTGTTCCACTACTTCAACATTAATTACCCATATGGGTTGTTTTGGCTATAACGTACGATTTGTTGAAAATATAGGAACACGGCTAGTTTACAATAAGTGAACGTATATACTTGCATTCAGAAAGTGTCATAGCAAGTTATTAGTAATCAACATAACACTATCACGTCCAAGCCTTCTGCCTATATCGAGCTAGATAAAGAGCAGACTCACCTATGTAGATTGTTGTTTTCAACTTTCAAATCTGACTTATGTGACAATCGAATCGAATAGCGGAATTGTTGTGCCGAGGTTTTTAGCCTCTGTACTTAAAGACGATTTCGCCGAGCCACGGTGCAAGCTCCTCTTGACGTTCGCCCTCCAGATTACACATATCATCGAACCTCCTCTGCACTGAAGAAATCCGATTGGTATAACAAGCCCCGTACGCACGATCTAAGCTCAAAGAGATCTCACTTTACACCTTGGGACTTTTATAAGACTCTTCTGATTTTTCTTTGTCTAGGGTATGAGAGCCAATGACGTATATATACTAGTAGTCCCCTAAGGAAACAACAACACGAAAAGTATTTAAGGAAACACGCGTAAGACCGCCGACATCACTCGGCGGTCCGCCGAGAGCACCCAGCGCGGTCCGTCGAGCAGACACTCACGCTCGGCGCCCGAGTTTCTTATCTGCCTCCTTTTTCCCTTCGTGCGCGACCCGCCTTCCTTTGAAGCGTTCCGCCGTGGTCCTTAGTTTCCAGCTTGTTGATTACCAAACTTCAACATTAACAATTCAACATGTACGTATTAATCAATTACGATCGAGTAAATAATTATCAAAATATATACAAATTCAAATGTAAAAGTTAACCACAAATATCACTATCAAGAGTACGTTATAAGAATCGAAGTGAATCGTTTTACAAGCATCATCATTTTGAGCATTACATGCATAATTACAATAATATATAGAAAAAAAACTTACCTACTACAATGTAATAGAGACAAATTTATCAAATAATTGACCATATATATATTTATTAATTATTTCATGCACAATTATAAGCTACATTCCTATGTCTAGGAGGTTCTAGTATAACCTAGTTCATGGAGGACACTTGTACAAACGAGAGAAAATGTTCAGGAAGTTAACATGTCAACTTTTTTCTAATTATTAAGAACAAAGTTTTCTTTAACAAATCCTGATAAGAGAGATAAGCGGTCAATTTCAGTGATTTCACCCGGTGGCGCCCTATCGCCATTTTTAAAGAAAAAAATAACATACTCGTAAGATGGAAGAAGAGTTGATCATGGGTCAAATAGCCCATTGGGCCCGGATCAGCCCATTCAGCCTTATTTTTCGGTGGGTATGGACAATAAAATTTTGAAGCCCTATGAAGATAACAGGCCTCCAAGTCCAAGTATTGTAAGAGATCGGCCCGTAAGAGCTCTATTAATTTGAACAGTCCAAAGTTGCATAGTATTTGTTTTGTTTTTTTTGTTTTTTTTTTTTTTTTTTTTGAATAAAAACTTGTACTCATGTTGCATAAAGCTTCAATTCTCATATCATGACAAATAAATTGTTTTCTATAAGTTATAGTTGATGGTTATATTATTTTGATGTAAATATAAGGTACAAATTTGCTTCTTGTGCATAATTTTCGGTAAGTTACGAGGTCCTAACAATAATTTGCGGTTAAATATTTGCATTGAGAATCTAAACCCCAGACAACCTGACCCCTTTGAAATGGGATGGGGTAAGGGAAAGGTAGACATCACTCTATCTCACCTCGACCCTTACCCGGCTCCATTAGCGCATAATATTATAGTTTTTAATGCCTGACTAATAACACTTGCCTAATCTCAAAAAGATTTTAATTATCATGAGTTCGTACGAAATACAACT
Source organism: Spergularia azorica (assembly GCA_038382645.1). Lineage (NCBI taxonomy): Eukaryota > Viridiplantae > Streptophyta > Magnoliopsida > Caryophyllales > Caryophyllaceae > Spergularia > Spergularia azorica. The sequence goes on along the minus strand of JBBYHQ010000023.1, from coordinate 14,683,838 downwards.
TAATTGTGGTCTTGAATCCTATGTTGGCAGTCATTTTATTAATTAGTTTGTTACATACGCTACGCACACAAGATTGACCTCCATGACTAGAGCACTTTGTTGATTCATAAACCATGATGTGCTTAATTCAAAGTCTTTCATGCATGTAATGTGACATACCAACCAAAACTAAATACCCACTCATTGACCACTCACATTTCCCCTTTTGCTTATGATTGATTCCTCTAATCCAATGGCCCTGATCACCCCACTTCCCTAAAACAGAAAACATATAAAAATAAATCAAAGCTTTTACTTCATGCAGAAGTGTCAACATGCATTTTGCTCATATTTGGGCCCTATAATATAAAATTCCACCCTAATGCAAACTTATTAAATCATATAATTTGGAGTTCTTAGACTTATTACAATGTTGAAGTTTACTAGTATGTTATAGAGTGGACCGACTTTTCAGAAGAATGTCAATGGAGACACATAATTTGCTCCTTCCTCTATTTCTCTTCCTACTTTGTGTTGTTGCTCTATCTTCAGACTTTCCCTCCCAAGGTAATCTGATCTTACCCCAATTTAATTTCCTCTGTAACTATGTTGTGTTGGCTCAATGTACATTCCTTTAATGGCGTAACGGGAAAGGGAGCCCTTGGGCATGTTAATGATATAACGAGTTTCAAACCATGGTCATCGATTATATTTATAATACACGACAGCGATATTAGTACTTAGTACCGGTATCTTAATTAGTACATTGCTGATATATGTTGTCCTTTCTTTTCTTTTACCAATTTAAAAGTTTTTAACGCAACAGTAGTAGGTAAGGTTGTGTACATTTGACGTGTCAGGCCGTAAGCAAAACGCCTTGTTACCGGAATACCGGTACTTGGCCTTCAATTAAGCTGAAAAAGATTAATTTCTTGGTACAATTTAAAATATGGTACTGATGGATTTCTGACTGATAGATGTTTGTTTCGCTGAACTTTCCTGCAGGATGCTACTGGACACAGGAATGTCTGCACAAAATGCAGGGAGACTGCGGCGGCCTTATTTACAACCAGTCAACCAACTGCTACGGCAACTGTCAGGGACCTAAGTATTCACCATGTTCTCCTGATCACACACATTTTTACTGCTGTGTTGCTGGTAATTAATCTTCCAATTACATCCTGTTATTTCATAAAGAGACTGTTTCCGAATGACCCAAAGTGAAATTAGAAAACACAAACAGTTTAGTGAGTCATTTTGCTTTGTTCCGTCTTTGTTCCGTCAAAGCGAAAAAAAGCAGTGAATCTTTGACACAATCTGACTAACATTGCAGGAAGTCCAATCAAGGTGAAAGATGGATGTACAAAGTGTGAGAATAAGATAGACGGCGGCGATGAATTCGTCTGTTGCACTGACTGTACATACCCTGATATGATCTACGGTGATGCTTCATCAGGGTACTGTAAAACTGGTGCAGACTTAATTTCACAGCCAAAGCCCAAAGGTAAATATTATCAATTCAACTAACAGTCGATCACCTATTTACTCAGTCATAAAACTTGTTACTTAAGCCTTTTTACTGATTTACAACTGTACTGTTGTACGTATGACACTGCAGAGGTGTTTAGATGGGTTGCCGGACCATGGTTGCGGTGTTCAACTCCTTGTGGTGGCGGAATTCGGAGTCGAAGGGTTGAATGTTTTGCTGTCATTGAAGACACATCTTTCCCTGATTATCCAGTGTACGATGATCATTGCTCAAATCAGGAAAAGGTGAGTTATTTTTTTTTTTAGATCTGTATGAATGTAGTATATCAGCATGATAACAAACATATTCGAAGGCGAAAATTGGTTAGGACACGAATAACTAGAGCGTTTGTAGTTAGGGGCAAATTTAGACTCGTAAAAACAAAGTAGCCGGCCTTTCTAATGCAAGAAGCAAAATTTATAAAAAAAGAAAAAAAGAAAAGAAAAATTGTCAGAAGTGGGATTTGAACCCACGCCCTCTTACGAAGACTAGAACTTGAGTCTGGCGCCTTAGACCGCTCGGCCATCCTGACACTGTTGGTTTGGTGATACTATTCTCTACAATACCTTTAATGAACTTATATTCTAAGTTTTTTTTTTTTTTTCTCTTAATAATAAAAACATATTATGTGCCAAATAATTATATGCTAATAAGTTGCTATAGATCAATAGCATAAGCTTATCCTTAGCTTGTTCCCTTAATGATTTACAGCCTGCGACACGAGAGCCATGTAATCTACAAAGCTGTGTAACCGAAGTCGTAAACAGTAGCAAAGAACATACAGGACATCCTGCTGGTAGAAGAACTAAATCATCAAAGTGGATTGTTACACTTATTGTTCTGCTTGTTCTTGGACTTGTTGCTGTTGGATTTGCGGGCTTTATTTTCTACACAAGGTACGCATAACTCGCCTTTTTCGCCTACAAGAACAACAGCATGGTGTATAAATAATAAATGTATGATTCAAGGACTAATTCTTTTGGTGTTTTATGCAGGAGGAGGTCTAGCTTGTGTAACAATGAGGGTTATGTTTACATCATGATGGAAGGATTTTCGTGACGATTTCGATCATTGGACAAAATCGAGATTTATAGGTTTTATTTACTTAGATTGCAACTATGAATTATTCATAGTGTACCGAGTTGTATATTTGAAGTTAAAAAAATTGTTTGGTAGGGGCGTTCCGAGAATCAAACTCGGGACCTCTCGCACCCAAAGAGAATCATACCACTAGACCAAACGCCCTTGTTGTATTATTACGCTCTTTTTATTATTATTATTGGTATAACCCTCAATAAGTTTACAAAATAATCTTTTGGACCTAACAAGGTGGTCTTTGTTTAGAAGGAAATAAAGCAAGGGAAAGGTAATCAAGGACCTGATTTCCTTTAAGTATATTCTCACGAGTCATGAGTCATGAGGAGCTCGTTTATATATGAAAAGTAATATGATATTTACGACGAAAATTGATAAATTTAGAAAATAAGCTTAATAAAGTTGGACAAAAATTCAACTTAAACCAAAGATCATAAGTGACTAAATACAACACTTCAGAATGTTCTATCTGATATCGCTGGCGAAAAATCCAGCCTTGAACCGGGATATAGTCGATCTTTGACGGTCTTTGATGGGGATGAAGTTGTACTTGTACACTTAAAAGTCTTAAAACCAAAGTCGGACCTGATGGAAAAAAAAGAAAAAAAAAAAGTCTGACCTTCAACAAACAACCTACGAAATTCCAATATTACCCCTACCAAGTGAACCAACTACCCATGACTTCCATATCTGAACAAAGGGTAATATTGTCATTCAACCATCACCTTCCTCCGTCTGTGTCTTCTTCTACTTCTCTCTCCTCCCCATTCTCATCTTCTCCCCAATCTTTCTCCAGATATTAAAAATAAAATAATAACAAGAAGAAGAAATGTCAGGAAAAGGAGCAAAGGGTTTGTTAACAGGGAAAGCTTCAGGTTCAAGCAAAGACAAAGACAAAAAAGCCCCTATCTCTCGTTCCTCTCGCGCTGGTCTTCAGGTTTTTACTCACTTTTTTTTTTCTCTTTTCTGGGTTCCTTCTATTTCAAGCTTTTTTGTTAGATCCAAACTCGTTTACTTGTGTTTGCTCAGATTCATCTTTTGTGGGTATTGATGTTTATACTGAGTACTTCCAACTGTTAAATTTGTGGTGAAAACGATGAATTTGGGCTTACTTTGTTGTCAAATTGATATCTTGCTTGTTAAAGAAGCAACATTTTGTGGTGAAAATTTGATCTTGATTAGCTCTAGTTAACTGTTAGGAACATTGGATTAATAAGTACTGGAGCATTCATGTTGTATTGTGAATTTGTGACGATGTTTAGCTTAATGGGGTGCTGTTTGAAGTGAATTTGACACTGTAGGGAGATTAGGGATTATTGGAAGTTGATTAGATTACGGTTTTGGTGGGTTCGGTTATATGGGATTCAGGTTGATTAGATTATGCCACATTGGGGTGATTGAATCCTTTTTTGTTCGGGAACCTGTTGTGTGGCTTGTGCCTTGCGAGGTCATGTTGCGGTTTCTTCTTGAATTTGAATGGAATACGATATTATTGTGCGCTGAAATCACTTGCGCGAGTGCACTAGTATTTCTGGCCATCTGGGGTTTAAGATTCAGGGGTTTTTGTTTGTAGGTATTTCTTACAATTTGTTTCTATGACTTAAGCTCCTTTTGCATGAATTAAACTCTAATTCAATTTTCTCAGCACTCTGTGCTTTGCTATGGAGCAGTTGTGTTAAAGAGTGACTTGTTTGCTGCATATGGTAATTGGTGACTCTGATGTAATTAGTATATTGTTTGGCAACTTGGAACTCTATTAAGACTCTCGATTTACTGTTGCTGTGCAGTTTCCTGTGGGTCGTGTGCACCGTCTGCTGAAGACAAGAGCTCAGGCTAACGGAAGGGTTGGTGCTACTGCAGCTGTGTACACAGCAGCCATCTTAGAGTATCTTACTGCAGAAGTATTGGAGCTTGCAGGGAATGCCAGTAAGGATCTGAAAATGAAGCGTATCACGCCTAGGCATTTGCAGCTGGCTATCCGTGGAGATGAAGAACTCGATACTCTAATTAAAGGAACCATTGCCGGTGGTGGAGTGATTCCTCACATCCACAAGTCCCTCATCAACAAGTCTTCCAAGGATTAGACCTTCTATATGCTCTAGTGTCTGCGCTTAAACGAAAAATGTTCCGACAAAGATCGTTTCCGTAGGATGAGTAGGACGGTGATGCTTTGTTGAATGGTTAGGCTAATACTCATATCGAATTCAGTTCATCACCTGTATAAGATCTTCCATGTTTATATCTTTTACGATTCGGGCATTTGTCTTGAATCTCAGGCAAATAGCAAGTCGCGTTTTATTTCCTTCATTTAATTTATGGAGTATTTCCTATACCCTATCCAAACAACTACTAAATTTAGACTTGCGATAAATGAGTGAGAGTCAATAGACCAATGAATATGACTTCGATGACTCAGATATACTTGTGACTTTATGAGTACGACTCTTCCTATGCAAAAAGTTTGCTACAAAATAAATTCTCCGAAAAATGTTTTTTACAAAGTAAAATCATCCGGCAAAGATGAGGTATGATGTCAGGTAAAAAGAAAATTCGGGTATGAAAAGAAAAAAAAAAAAAGGTACGGAGTACTCCCTCCATCGAAAGGGCGTATACATTACTCGGTTAATCAAAGTATTAAATAAATTGAATGGCAAATTGGCAAGTTAGGAAAAAAAAGTTTGGCAGGGGCGTTCCGAGAATCGAACTCGGGACCTCTCGCACCCAAAGCGAGAATCATACCACTAGACCAAACGCCCTTGTTGAATTATAATGCTCTTTTTACTCTTATTAATGGCTTAGAAATCTCAACTAAGTTGATAAAAGAATCTTTTGGAATTAACAAAAAGATGCTGTTTGGAAGGAAATCAAGGAATAAAGCAAGGGAAACGGAATGAATGACTCAATTGAGTGATTTCCTTCAAGTGTACTCCCACGAGGAAACTCGTTTAAATATTAAAAGTACATCTATAATGAATATTGAAAAATTTAAAAAACAAGCCCAACAAAGTTGAACAAAACTCTACCTCTTGAAACCAAAGTTCATAAAGGACTAGATACCTAGATACAACACTTTGCCCTCTATAATATCGTTGGCGTTGGCAAAAAAATCCAGCCTTGAACGAGGAGAGTCGATTTTTGACGGTTTTGATGGAGATGAAGTGTATTTGCATGACTTACTCTTGAACCAAAGTCATGACGGCTTGACCTTATGGCCAAAAAAAAAAAAAAAAAAAAAAAAAGTCATGACCTTTATCAAACAATCTCTAAAATACCAATATCACCCCTACCAAGTAAACCAACTACCCAGGAGGCCAGGACTCCTCCATATCTAAACAAGGGTAAAATTGTCATTCAACCCTCACCTGCCTCCCTCTGGTTTCTTCTTCTACTTCTCTCTCCTCCCCATTCTCATCTTCTCTCAATCTTTCAGGTTTTTCTCCAGATATTAAATTAAAAAAATAACAAGCAGAAGAAATGTCAGGAAAAGGAGCAAAGGGTTTGTTAACAGGGAAAGCTTCAGGTTCAAGCAAAGACAAAGACAAAAAAGCCCCTATCTCTCGTTCCTCTCGCGCTGGTCTTCAGGTTTTTACTCACTTTTTTTTTCTGGGTATCTTCTAATTCAAGCTTTTTGGTTAGATCCACACTTGTTTATTTGTGTTTGCTCAGATTAATCTTTTGTGGGTGTTGTTATTTTTACTGAGTACTTCCCACTGTTAAATTTGTGGTAGAAATGATGAATTTGGTGGGCTTACTTTGTTGTCAAATTGATATCTTGCTTGTAAAAGAAGCAACATTTTGTGGTGAAAATTTGATCTTGATTAGCTCTAGTTGACTGTTAGGAACATTGGATTAATAAGTGTTGGAACATTCATGTTGTATTGTGAATTTGTGATGGTGTTTAGCATGGTGGAGTGCTGTTTGAAGTGTATTTGACACTTTAGGGAGGTTATGGATTATTGGAAGTTGGTTAGGTTACGGTTTTGGTGGGTTCGGTAATAATGGGATTCGAGTTTTTAAAGGATTCTATTGTCGTCCTTATCGTTGTTATACTCCATCCGTTCTTTTGGATTGTTAATATTTGATTTGAATAACCAGTTTTGTGAAGGATTATTTGGACGCCCTTATCGTTGTTATACCACATTGGGCTGATTGAGTCATTTCTCGATTAGGAACTCGTTTATGTGGCATATGACCTTGGGTGAATGGGTGGTCAGTTTGCTTTTTCATCTTTAATTTGAGTGGAAAACGAGATTGTTGTAGACTTGTAGTACTAGCTGAACTTACGTACGCAAGTGCGCTTACATTACCCCGTAACCTGTCCTATGAGCTCTTTTAGCTTGAACAAAGCTGTAATCTAATGTTCTCAGGATTCTGTGATTTGATTGAAATAACTCGGAAAGTTGTACAAGTTGCTCGGAGGTTATGAAGAAGAGTTGGAGGGTGGGGGGGTGGGGTGGGATCAGGGACGTGGTTACTGCACATGACAGGTCCAGATGATGGTTCATGTTAGCCGACTCCCAATCATTTTGGGACTAAGGCTTTGTTGTTGGGGATAGGGATTGCTGAAAGTTGTTAATTTGATTTCATCTCGAGATTGTGGGAGGAGGATAATCTGATTTTGTTTCGAAATTCTAGCAGGAGGGTTGTTTGAGTGCTTGGCTATAAGCCTCGTGCTTTGGATATTTGAATAAATAGGCAGGAACATTGGATTAGTTACTGGTAATATTAATGTTATATTGTGATAGTGTTGCTGTGTTGGACATTGGTGCGTATTTGAAGTAAGTTTTGTCTCCTTTTGCCTTTAGGGGATAGGGGTTACTGAAATTTGGTCAGATTGTGCCATTGCGGTCATACTGGGGTCAGTGGTAATGGGGTTTTGAGTTATCATTTGAACTAGGAGATTTTAAACCATTCTAGTGTTGTTGTCACGCCACATTGGGGTGATTGAATCCTTTTTTTGTTCGGGTACCTGTTGTGTGGCTTGTGCCTTGCGAGGTTAGGTTGTGTATTCTTGTTGAATTGAATGGAATATGAGATTGCTGTAGCGCTGACTTCACCTGCGCGAGTGCACTAGTATTTCTGGGGATTGAGATTCAGGGGTTTAGTTTGTAGGTATTTCTTTCAACTTGTTTCTATGACATATGAGCTCCCTTTGCGTGAATGAAACTGTGATTCAATTTTCTCAGCACTCTGTGCTTTGCCCTATAGCAGTTGTGCTAAAAAAGTGACTTGTTTGCTGCATATGGTGATTGGTGACTCTGATGTTAGTATATCATTTCGCTACTTGAGCTCTGTTAAGATTCTCGGTTTACTGTTGCTGTGCAGTTTCCTGTGGGTCGTGTCCACCGTCTGCTGAAGACAAGGGCTCAGGCTAACGGAAGGGTTGGTGCTACCGCAGCTGTGTACACAGCAGCCATCTTAGAGTATCTTACTGCAGAAGTATTGGAGCTCGCAGGAAATGCCAGTAAGGATCTGAAAGTGAAGCGTATCACACCTAGGCATTTGCAGCTGGCTATCCGTGGAGATGAAGAACTTGACACGCTAATCAAAGGAACCATTGCCGGTGGTGGAGTGATTCCTCACATCCACAAGTCCCTCATCAACAAGTCTTCCAAGGATTAGGCCTTCTGTATGCTCTACTGCTCTAGTGTCTGCGCTTTAAACGAAAAATGTTCAGACAAAGATCGTTTCTGTAGGGTGAGTAGGACGGTGATGCTTTGTTGAATTGTTAGGCTAATACTCGTATTGAATTCAGTTCATCACCTGTATAAGATCTTCCATGTTTATAGGTTTTACAATTCGGGAATTTGTCTTGCAAGCAAGTCGCGTTTCATTTCCTTCATGCGATTTATTTCCTGAACAAACACCTTCTAAAAATTTCACTAGTGCGACTCCATGTACTAGCGATAAATGAGTGTGGCTCCATAGCCCAACGAATAAGACTCCAACAACTCGATATATTTGTGACTTTATGAGTACGACTCTTTCTATCCAGAAAGAGAAAAATTTTGAGGTAAAAAAAGGAAATATTTGGCAGGGGCGTTCCGAGAATCGAACTCGGGACCTCTCGCACCCAAAGCGAGAATCATACCACTAGACCAAACACCCTTGGTGTCTATTTGTGGTTAGTTTAATTACGAGTATTAATTAGTATGTTAGAAACCTAAAAGAAGTCCTTTAAAAACACGACTCACCTGAGAACCCTTTGCCGTCGAGGCATCGAGTTTTTAATAACCCTGTTTTGTGATGTTAAAAATGTGGATGAAATAATTCAATCGATTTCGGAATAAATTTTGATCGATTATTCTTCTTTTCGAGGTTCGTTGAAATTCGTATGAAGAATCGATGAAATATTTTTTTTCTTTTGTCTTGTGAAATTTGTACTGAAATTTGCATTTGGAGGGAAACGGGAAACCCCCATGACACTAACATGTTATTGAAAGTTTGAGATATAGAGGTTTCGAGTATTTTCACTATCTCGATAATATTTTAAAGTTTGTTTGACACACATAATAAACTTAATGAAACTCATGATATTACAATCGACTTTCTAAACTTACAGTAATTTATGTGATGTTCCAAAACTCGAAATCGCATTTCTTGTTTGATCGTCTCCATCTCCTAGTCTCCTACACAACAAACATAACCATGAATAGCAAAGGTGGAGAAGCCTATTCGCATGACTGACTCTAAACCAAAGTTTGACCTCCAACAAACAACCTCCCAAATTCCGATATTACCCCTTACTAAGTGAAACCAACTTCCTCAGGACTCTTCAGTCTTCACTCTTGCTGCATATCTGAACAAGGGTAAATTTGTCATTTGACCTTTCACCTTCCGCTCTCTGTTTTTCTCCCTTTTCTCTCTCCTCCCCATTCTCATACTCTCCCAAAAAAAAAAGAAGAAGAAATGTCTGGAAAAGGAGCAAAGGGTTTAACAACAGGGAAAGCTTCAGGTTCAAGCAAAGACAAAGACAAAAAAGCCCCTATCTCTCGTTCCTCTCGTGCTGGTCTTCAGGTTTTTACTCACTCTTTTTTTTTTTCTTTCTGGGTTTCTTCTATTTCAAGTTTCTTCCTCAGATCTAGACTTGTTTACTTGTGTTGGTTATATTAATTTTTGTGGGTGTTGTTATTTTTACTGAGTTCCGGCTGATTAAAACTTGTGGTAAAAATGATGAATTTGGTGGGCTTACTTTGTTGTCAAATTCATATCTTGCTTGTAAAAGAAGCAACATTTTGTGGTGAAAATTTGATCTTGATTAGCTCTAGTTGACTGTTAGGAACATTGGATTAATAAGGAACATTCACGTTTAACATGGTGGAGTGCTGTTTGAAGTGTATTTGACACTGTAGGGAGGTTAGAGATTATTGAAAGTTGGTCTGGCAAAGGTTTTGGTGGGTTTGGTTATAATGGGATTTGAGTTTTTAAAGGATTCTAGTGTCGTCCTTATCGTTGTTATACTCCCTCCGTTCTTTTGGATTGTTAACATTTGAGTCGAACTATGAGTTTTTTTTTTTTGAAGGATTCTAAGGTCGCCCTTATTGTTTTTTTTTTTTGATAAGTAAGGTCGCCCTTATTGTTGTTATACCACATTGGGCTGATTGAGTCATTTTTCGTTAGGGAACTCGTTTGTGTGGCTTGTGACCGTGGGAGGTCACTGGTCAGGTTGCATTTTCATCTTGAATTTGTATGGAAGACGAGATTGCTGAACTTACCTGCGCCAGTGCCCTGAACTTTACTAGTTTACCCTGTAACTTGTCGTTTGAGCTCTTTTAGCTAGAACAAAACTGTAATCGAATGCTCTCAGGACTTTGTGATTTGACTGAAATGTCTCGGAATTAGGGGGGGGGGGGATCAGGGACGTGTTTACTGCATATGGCGACTCTGATGTTAGATATATTGTTCGACTACTTGAACTCTTGTTAAAATTCTTACTGTTGCTGTGCAGTTTCCTGTGGGTCGTGTCCACCGTCTGCTGAAGACAAGGGCTCAGGCTAACGGAAGGGTTGGTGCTACTGCTGCTGTGTACACTGCAGCAATCTTAGAGTATCTGACTGCAGAGGTATTGGAACTTGCAGGAAATGCCAGTAAGGATCTGAAAGTGAAGCGTATCACACCTCGGCATTTGCAGTTGGCTATTCGCGGAGATGAAGAACTTGATACGCTAATCAAAGGAACCATTGCTGGTGGTGGAGTTATTCCGCACATCCACAAGTCCCTCATTAACAAGTCGTCCAAGGATTAGATCTTCTCTGTGCGCTGCTGTCCGCATTTTCAACAAAACTTGTCCTGACAAAGATGATGATGCGCTTTCAAATTGTTGCTTAGGCTAATTCTCCTGTTAATTTTAATCTATCACTTGTTTAAGGTTGCCGTAGACGGCATTTCTAAAAGTTTTTATTTTTTTTTTCTTTTGCTGAGGTTGAAACGTGTTGTTGAATATTACGAAAAGTTGTTTACAAGAGCGGTTACCCTAATTATCATAAACGAAGTTTGCTCTACGGAACGCCTTCAATTTGGAGACTGAAAATCTTAGTATTCTTGCCCATTTATAACAAGTGGGTAGCTATTCAAATTCATAGTCTTGTGAAAGTTCGCTATGATTCTCTAACTAGGAGAGACTCAGACTGTTTTGGTGGAAAGCAATTTTTATTTTTTTTTTGTTTTGTTTGCGGCGAGTTCCTTCCCTTTTATCCGATATATTTTCTTTACAGGATTGTTTTCTGCAAAGTGTATATTGGGGTAACGGGATTAATATGAGTTCAATTTGGAAATCGAAATCAAACTTTTTTAGCCATGGAGATTTGAGAGCATGAAATATAAGACAGTAATAAGAACATCGATTCTTTAAATGAGATTCTTTTAAAGTTACGCATGCGCATATAAAAAAACACCACACCCTTAGTGTTAGAACATTTGACGTATAAACTCTCACAAAACATCTCCTACATTCTCGTTCTATTCTATTCTAATTAAATTTTCTTTTTTCTAAAACAGGTCTGCATTGGTTCGACAATTATGAGTGCACACAAAGGGATAAAAGGCATTGTTGCGATCATAGTTATAGCCGTGCTTATCATAATAGCGGCTGTATTTCTATGCCTTCATTTTTGGAGGACTCGCACACAAAGGGAGAAAGTCTCGCCCTCAAATATCGAAATGAATTGAAGTTAAGCCGCGTAGTAGAATAAGGCTGCCTATAATGCCAGAGAAGCAAAAGCTTCTTCCACGCCACCAGTGTAGCACACGCGCCTGAGAGAAGTTAGCGTGGATTGAGCTTTTGCTTCTCTGGCAGTATCGATCATAACCTAGAATAATGCATAGAGGATGTTGCAATGACGGCATGCAACACCGTTGCCCATCACGTTGCTAGATTATTTTATTCTTTTTATTAGTTAAGTAACTTTAAAATGTACGCGACCACTATTTACAAGTCAATTATCATCAACACGTTGTCTAAGACTCTAAGGATTCAATTTTGATTGATTACACGAGTTACCTTCGTCGTTCTAAACACAAATAAATCGTCTTCACTGTAACAAATGATACGCCTAATGGGCACCAAATGACGTCAACTTTTTTTTTTTTTCTTTCTCTGATGTATTCTGATCTCAAATGAATGTTCTAAAAATAAAAGAATGTGAATCTTTTTTTTTTTTTTTTGAGTGTGAATCTTTTAAAAGAATGTGAATCTTACTTTAGCCTTTAGGAATCACCGTACGAATTTGAACACCAAACTAATAAGATTCTTGACATTTTTGCGGCAATTTCCTATTCTTTGTCACTTCTTTCCTTCGTTTATGTTAATCTTTTCTTGCAATGTTGTTTTTGTACAAAGTGTTCGGAATATGCTAAACTTGATTAAACTTCTTGATCACAACTAAAATTTGGAATACAAAATCAAAATTTTTACCCATTGTTAACATCATGAAATGTAAGATTGTCCATACGAATATGGACGTTTTCCAAATTGCGCATGTAAAAAACATCATCGTTAATTAGTGTTCGAACATTTTAAATGCATATATATAGGATAAAAAAATCTAACAAAATTCTCCTAAACCTCATTCTCTTTTGGTCTTTACCACTCCTCGTTGTGCCTTAGTTTTATTTGTGTCTGCATAGCTAGGTACGCTCTAACATCGATAATAATCTCGTTAATTACTATCGGTTTGTATCTTGGATTTGACTTTCTTTCGTTGAACAATTGTTGTAACGTGCAATTTTATCAATTTATTTTTTTAATAATACAGGTTCGGTTCTACAATAATGGTGAATGTACAAAAAGCTAACACGGACATCGCCATCACAAGCTTTGTTATGTTCATAGAACTGGTTGCATGGTTCCCAATAGGGTCAAATCCAAAGGTTAAGAAGTTTTATGATGCACACGGTGGGTGGAAACTAGAAGTGGGTCTACTTTTAGCCGTGATTGTCGCAACAGGGGCTCTAGCTGCATGTATTCATTTTGGTAGGACACGAAGAGATATGGAAAAAGTAGTGCCCGCATATATTACCGAGGTTTATAATTGATGAAGCCGAGTACGACATGGCCTGGCTCTTTATATATGTACCTCATCTTCACCGGCCCTATAGTACGTAGTAGCAAGTTGTATCATGGTCTCGGGATTATGAGTAGTATATAACTTACTCCCTCCTACCCAAAGAGATTTTCCTGTTTCTTTTTGCAGTTTTGAGTTGTCATGTTGGGGTCTATATTTAGAC
>JBBYHQ010000023.1:14650130-14664606 GCA_038382645.1 Spergularia azorica | reverse complement strand
TTAGTATTAAGCGGTTTGACAAAGATTAAAGAAGTCGCTGACTAATATTGTAATATCTCTATTTCACTAATTTACGTTTAAGATCAAACTCACTAATCAACGAAAACCGTGCGTAGCACGGTGTAAAGACTAGTGGTTCTTATAAGCGATTTCCCCTCCAAGGTAATGTCCTTGACATCGTTAGACATGAATGAATGGAATTTCGTGTTGTTAATACATGAACACATTATTATTATCGTACTTATGTTTCTTTTATGTAGACAAGTGAAAAAAGTTTCTATGAGTAATTTGTAGTAAAATTAATTAATGGTGCAGTAAATTTTGTTATATAATTTGGCAAATGATGATTATAAAGGAAGAGAGACAATTAAAGGTTATTGATTTTGGAATTAAATCAATTCAAATTTGTTTATATTGATAGATCCGTAACAATGTTGATTTTACTACAAATGTCATAAATTTACGTTAAATTTACTACACAATCATATTTTTTACTGCATGCATGTCATCTTTAACTTACCATACTTGATTATGCTATAGACAATTTTTGCTATTGTCTACATAAATACTCCTAGGATCATCCTTATTAATATCGGCACTATTTTGTAGAATTTAATCTGAACCTTTCAATTACTTTAATTAAACATTTTTTTTGTTCTCACTTTAATTTGCTCCAATGTTAGTTTCTTCCCTTCCCCCAATCATCTTCATTTGTCTTGTTCTCACTTCTCACTGGACAATAAAAAGCATCATAATATAGCTTGGTGAAAATTGACAACTACGGAGTACAACAAATATTGAACTTGGGCAAAGTCTCATGTGAGACAGTCTCACAATAAATTATTGTGAAACCAATTTAATCGGTTAAATAATGTCCAGTTTAACATTATTTGTGACTGTTCTCGTTGTAATAGTTTTAGTGATGACTTAACTGCATTTGTTGAAACAGTCACTAAAATAAGTATAATGGTAATTAAAATCGTAAAATAGAACGGGATATAATACTATAATAATCTAGCAACGTAATGATCAAGTGACAGTGTTGTTGTTACGTTGTACATTGTCTCCGCCTAATTCAATCGTGCAAAATAAATATTAATCGTCGTACGTACATGTGAAAGATCATCGATATGCTTCTACTACTCTACCTGATGTCCTGATCTCGGCTTATTTATACTGAATCTCCGCTATTGGAAGAAAACACTCTCGGCCTTTCTTTGAGGTTCCCACAAATATGTAAAATTAGACCTACTGCCCCCGTTCCGATAACGGCGACCCCGAGTGTAGCGTAAACTAGAGCTTTGTGGGTGTTAAAAAACTCTCGAGTCTTACCATTTAACCCACATATTCCGTACCACCCAACAACTCCAGATACCATAACAAGGCTTACGATGATGGGCAGGACGAGGTTACATTTTCGTGTTCTCATAATTCTAGAATCAAACCTGTATGTATGTTTTACGACGAATATATATAAAAAAAAATGTTATAAATTTATAATATATACTCGTAGTTCGTAAAAAAAGCCGTTAATAGTATTATTGATGTAAATGAGCGTACCTAGCTATGGAGACGCAAATCAGCGTTGAGAGAGATAGTGAAGACCAAAAGAGAGTGCGAGCTTATTAATTAGAATGATGGTCATTTTTGTTACTCCTATACTCATTTTATACATGTACAATTTCCTTACACTAAAATACGCCTTTTCTTCTATGTTACACACAATTTGGGAAGAATCTCAATTAATGAAGCAAGATTCCTACCATATTATATTTCATGCTTTTGATGAGTTATATTATTTTGATTTAGTTTTCCACAATTTAATTTATATGTAGACTTAGATATTATTGTGATCAATTTAATTTAACTCTAACTCCTACGACATATTTCGAAAATAAAGGTAAATAATAAAGTTTGAAGTTCATCCAATTAAAAAAAAGCAGCATGCATGCCTACAATCTTAGTAGATATATTTCATGTTCTTCAATTTGATCGCATTTCTCCAAAGTGGCAGCTCGAATATAACATATAAAATGCAACAAATAAATGAATAATCATAACCCACGCCACATTACTGCAATTATTGCTTGTAACATGTGGGTTAGCCTCTCCCTACATATATATGTTCGTATTCTTGAACATATTTTTCATCTTATATATGCTAAAATATTTTTCGTGAAAAGTATCACGGAATAATAATATCACATTTTCGGAGTACTTGAGTATATAGATGAAACATGGAAAATGAAATCATAATATTACTTGGTGGTCGTTTACATATATATCCCATGAACTTAGTTCCTGAGTAGAATTCATGTGAAATAGTTTCAAGTTGTTTGGTAGACATCAAAGAATTTGGATTCCCCATGAATTAAATTTCAGCATCTTGTTTGGTTGCACCCATCCAATTCCCTTGTTTTTAATTTGTAGTTACTATTATATCCCTTAATAATAGACCTTTCTAATTATTTGGGGGCCAAATTTGTAATTTTTGAACAATGGGGGATTCAGAATTACAGAGCCGGAGTTGGTCAGCAAATTCCACCATTATGTGGGAATTTCATTTTCCCATGAAATTTTTAATTACCCCATTTTTTAATTATGCCCTGGGCAACCAAACAACATGGTGAATATGTAATTCATGGTAGTTCATGGGAACTTAGAATTTCTGTGTTTTCAAAAGGCAACCAAACATGAAATGAATGTAAGATTATTGTAGGAAATGTTTCTTCTTCAATTAATTATAAGGACATTTCAAAGATATATATAATCCTAGACACCATACCCAACCCTCATCCAGCCATAGTCCTTTACAACTTCTCTCCAAGCTCATTCGTATCTCCAAACTGCTAGGTACGCTTAAACGTACATCATACGCTCCTTAATCATTCTCAGCCTTTTTTCTTTCTTTTGAGCTATCTAACGGTACTATTTTTTTTTGTTGTAAAACAGGTTAGGGTTTGAATCTACACTTATGGCCTGGCTAGAAAAGAGGAAAAAGGCATATGCATCGCTAGAAGCTAAGGGACGAAATTGGCATCGCTTTTAGCTAGCAACTTATTGTTGAAGATTGTTTTGTAAAGTAACAAACGAATGAAATAACTTCTCATTCTGAGTATTTATATATAATCTAAACAAACCATACCCAAACCCTCATTCAACCCTAGTCTTCACAACTTCTCTCCGCTCTTAATTATTTGTATCTCCAAAACCGCTAGGTATGCTTATACATCATTCGATCCTTAATCATTATCCTCGTTTTTTTTTTTTTTGGGAGCTATTCTAATTAACGATACGATTTTTTCTGTTGCAAAACGTACAGGTTACGGTTTGATTCTACGTACACTTATGGCTAAGCAAGCATATTGCACGGAGGGAAACGGCATTACCATATGGGACGGCATTGGCCTCACTATCGTAGGCGTTCTTGCGATGATTGAGTTTTTCGTTTCGTCAGCAATAGTGAAATACAATGCCAAGCTTCATAAGGGTTATCAATATTGTACTTGCGGTCGTGATTGTCCTAACGTTGGTTGGTGGTTTAGTTATCCTAGACATTATCAGGAAACGCATACAAAAACCACGCACTATCGTTGTTTAGTTCATTATACGCACTCCATTTGTCTTTTATATTTGTTAACGTATGATATAAAATTATTAAGGATTTTAATTCAAACCAAACATTAGCTATTCATGGCAGTGGACAAATTAAGGATTATAAATACATTAGCTTTAGTTACTAGCTGGTTATTGATTACGATATTATTTTTTTTGAACTGATCGAAGTTCATTATTACTATTGTTAGGCTTAAAGAGATACTTTGATCGAAGTAATAAAACGGGATTTTAGTTCGTGACTTTGTTTAGATTGCCGCAAATCGCTTATGCTCCTAACACAAGCCCTTAAAATACACCATAGGAAAACCGAGACAATTTGTTTATCATAATTCGTTCCAATCGGAATGGTATAGTTAGTTGTCGTAACTCGTAAATGAAACTTTAATTTCATCAGTTCAAACCCCCAACTTACCTTAGAGACCAAATCAATTATATTCTTGACATTACAAGAAAAATAAACTTTTACTGTCCCTCTCTCTCTCTCTCTCCTCGCTTCTCTGCGAGGTTTATAATCTTTTTTTTTTTTTTTTTTTTTTTTTTTTTTTGAGATTTTTTGAGAGTGCAAAGTGAATAATGTGACTTCTTATGGAGGGACCTATATAAATGAAATTTGGAAAATAAAATCAAAATAATATACATTAAAGAATATGAAATATAAAATTGTAGGCGTGTTTCTTCTTTAATTCAGATTCTTTCTAGATTGCGCATGTAAGAGAAAGGCATTATTGCTAGATAGTATATCTTAATTTCAATTACATACGGAGTATATAAAACCTAACAAAACAGTATGTAGTTAAGTCTCTATACTTTCGTCATTCTCTCATCCTAGCCGTTACCATTTGTCTCCAAGCTTGTTTAATAAGTCTCCATAACTAGGTGCGCTTATACATGCATCATACTCTCCTTAACTAGTACTTGTATCATTTCGTACTCGCAATCATATTCTTTTTTTATTTTTATGTTGAGCTATATTGTCGTTTGTTTGTCTATAAACTCCGTAGGGCTGATTGACACGCATTTGAGGAAGACGTATCTACTAACCTATTAATCAAAGTTCCAAAAAAGTAGCATGTAATAATTTGCCGTTAGATTGGACTTTTATCTAACCAGTCATCCAATTTTTTTGAGCTTTTAATTAACAGATGAGTAGGTACACCTTTTTCAACATAATAAGTGCCGAGTGGTCCTATACCGTTTATAGGCGAACAGATAATAGTATATTCTAACAATTTTTTTTTTTTTTTTTTTTTTTTTTTTTTTTTTTTTTTTTTTTTTTTTTTGTAAAACAGGTTAGGTTGGAAAAATATGATTGAAGTGAAATTTAAGGACGGCTGTGCCGCCTTCATCATATGCGTTGTTATGGTGTTTGAATATTTGGGTTGGTACCTAATAGTGAATTTAGATACCAAGGTTCATACGTATTATATTGCCCACAAACTTATAGTAACTGGTATACTTGTAGCAGTGCTTCTCGGAACGTTGTTCGGATGTTCAGGCATTTATCTTTATAGGACTCGCAAGCTAAAGCTAGCCTACTAGAGTTATATTGTGTTATACACGTCCATTTACAAAATTAATGGACAAAATCTAATATTTTAATATAACCGACGCTAATCGTCGGTTATTCTAGAATTTTTGAGGAAGGGTTATAATATTTGTTGTTAGATATTCTAGATATGGGATCTCAAATTTTCCATTTAGTTTCATTTGCATATTTAAAAAAATGACACATGTCAAAATTTTATTGGTAGTGTAAGCTTACAAGAGCCACACAAGGTGTAAACAATGATTTCTCCCATTAAAATAGCAAAAATTGTTCACTCTAAATTATCAATTACGATTATTTAAGTTCACAATATCAACCAACACGTTATCCCTTTTTTTTCTTTTTTTTTTTTTCTTTTTTTTTTTTTTTTTCTGTTTACAAAGTTCCAAATATTCCCTCCATAAATAAATACATGACGTTTTCGGATTACGAGATGAGGGTTTAACTTGCGATTTTGGAGAAAAATACATGTCGAAAAATTGTGAAACGTATGTCGTTGAATTCGTATAAAAAAAATACATTCATGCAAGTATACTTTCATAATATTTACTAAGATATCTTATAAGATATTGATGGATAAATGTGATGTCTTGAAATGTGAGAAAGTTATGTATAATTTTATAGAGGGAGTACAAAGGAAATAAAAACAAGTACGAGGAGGTGTTACATATAACCCAAGATCGTTGTATATAAACCTCGTTGTAGGCCTTGTGGGTTCTGAAAGACTTGTCGGAGAAGTTTAGCGTTTAAAGGTAATAACGCCTCCTTTCCGAGCTTAATATAATCATTAATTTGAATCTAATTGCTGATGAATCAGAGTATTAGAGTATTGTTTCGACAAAGAAGTGGTGGCATTTGATACGCTATTTTTCATTGATTCCAGATTTGCTTGTAGAGATGAATGAATGTAATACACATCCCATCTAGTGTCCTGGCTCTCCATTTGTGTCCCATGATTTGAGTAACGGAAGCGTACTGATTACAAAGCATAGCAGCGTATATCCAACCAAGATTAACCCCCTTATCTTTATAGTCCATGGGAACCGTAAATGACCGAAGTACGTTGAAACAAACCTCCGATACTCGTCTGCTCGGTCCATATTGCAGATACTCACAACGAATCTGTAACTTGCTTTCTTGCGTCCACATTTACGCACAACAGGGAATACGCCCAAAGGTCTTGGGGACTTTGTTTCACTCTACTCCTACGCTTGTGATCAGATACTCGACCAGGTTTGCGAAGGTGCATATCTTATCACCACCAAGAATAAATTTAGTCCTGTTAAGTGTCTTGCAAACTTCATAACCTTCGTCAGCTGTGTCACCCACCTGATAGACAGGTAGCTTGTGATCAAAGCCTCTCTTATCAGCAAGATCATAAGCCTTTGCGTTTGACCCAAACAGCAGAGAGCCAACTTGAACCCCACGACAACAAACACGGAGAAACTCCACGCCATGAAAAACTTGGTGGTGGATCCAAGTTGGGGATGCATTAGCACAAAGGTTAAGCTCATAGACCCCAGTGTTGCCACGAATAGAAACAAACAATTTCTTATCCTTGACAACATATCCATCAACAAAGTGATGTCCAGGCTTAAAAACGAAAGGGTCCGGAACAGTGTGCCATACGCTTAGCTCAGGGTCAAAAATCTCAAAACAACGATCAGGTGGCTTATGTCCAGAGGATAGAATCAAAGACACATATCTTGTTAGCAATCTTAACAGCAGCTACCATTTTCTTTCCTGCCTTCATATAAGGAATCTTCTTCAGCACGAGCTTCTCCTTCTCATCAGAACCGCGACTATTGATACTTGCCAGGTGCGAGAGGTCAAGTACATAAGCTTCCGGGCTACCAATCATGTCGACCGTGTCCTTTGAACAATCATTCCCTCCAAACATGTACAACTTAGACTTGTGCACAACACATGCCATATCCCACGGTAAATCAAAAGTATAATCTAGATGGACAAAACCTCTCAATTTTTCTTGTACAAGATCGATAAGGTATACGGACGTAGTATCTCTTTCCTCTCTAGGGGAAAAAACAACACATGCTACATTCTTCAAATCATTCTCTGCAACAACCAACTCCTGTAACCATTATTCCATCAATTTGGTACTTAGTGGCAAAATATATATATAACATACTCCCTCCTTTCGGCTTTAAAACTTCGTAGGGCCAACGGACACACTTCTTAAGGTGGGTGTAAACGTTAATCGGTTAATCGAAGTTCTAAAAAAAATTGCATTGCGCCATATTTACCCTAAAAAAACCCCTAAAATCATTCATCACCCTTATAAAGAACACATCATATAGTCTCTTCTTCATCTCTCCCAAAAGTACGAGGCATCAACATCCCACCATCAAAAGGTAAGAATTTTTAATTATTTTAATTTTCATTTAATTTGTTATTTATTGCATTCATTAGTGTTTGATTGTTATGAAATATATGATGAGAATTTCAATTGAGTTGGATCAGGAGGGTGTACTAAGGGTGTTTGAGATTGTATTGTGAATTTTGTTTCAAATACGTGGAAGATGATAGTGACTGTATGAACAGTACTGTAGATTCATCAGAGCATGGTGGTGCTTTAGATGATAAAGATATGGCTATCGTTCGCAATAATATTGCGAGATCTCTTACGATCACACCATGATTTCTAAAACTTTTTTCCGCAAGTAATAGAATTGGGAGGAACACTGATTATTAATCATATTATTTGTTAGTACTATTATTAATGATATTTTTTATGATTATTATTGTTCTTGTACTTTTTGTGTCATAGTTGACAATTTGAAATAATAGTCAACAATTTAAAAAAAAAAAATAAAAGAGATCAAAACTCCTTCTACGTAACTAGTTAGGCCAAACATGTATAAACTAGTAGAAATAGTTTTATCACAAACTGGGCCAAACATCTTGAGTTTTTACAAGAATCAGTTTTTGGAAAAACAGCTTATGAAAAACAAAAACTCTTTTGGAGAAATTAAGCCAAACAGTATCTTACACTAAATTTACACTAAGTTTTCGGAGGGATAAAAGTGTTTCTGAGAAACCAGAAACAGTTTCTCAGTTTTAGGTGTTTGGCCAGTTTTCAGTTTCTAGAACCCAAAAACACTTGAGAAGCTTGACCAAACACACCCTGCAGAAGAAACCCAAATCAGATAAATAGGGTGTATGTATTCTACTATGAGGAAAAAAAAAAAAAAAAAAAGAGAGCTAGGTAAGGGTATTTTCGTCATTCTAATAGATATATCCAAATCCAATTGGACTCACTACTGGGTAAATAATCAAGCTAAAGGATTTTCTCTCTCCTCCCCAAGTTCAAACTCGAGAGGGTTTTTTTTTTTTTTTTTCTGTGATTCCCCCAATTCAATTCAATTCAATTCAATTTTTGTTTTTCTTTTTGCGAGGGAAAATCAAAACTCTTAAAAAAAAAAACCCAGAAAAATGTCAGGAAAAGGTGCAAAGGGTCTGCTTACTAGTGGTAAATCCGGAGCAAACAAAGACAAAGACAAAAAAGCCCCTGTTTCTCGCTCCTCTCGTGCTGGTCTTCAGGTTCGTTTTAATTTTTTTTTTTATTTTTTTTTTATTTCTGGGTTCTTTTGATGTAGATCTGTACTTGTTTATTCAATTTTCAACTGTTAATTTTTGTGGGTTTTTGTTGGAATTAATTAATGGGGGTTTTGTTGATTTTTATTAATTCATGATTGTATGTTATAAAGTATTGATCTTGGGTTAAGATAATTGGTGGGTTTTGACTTTGTTCGGCTGTATTAATTTTCTTTTGTATGAGATTTGTCTAATCTTTGGTTAATTTTTGAACTTGTATGTTAATTGCTTGTTTGTTTTTGTTTTAACCAGAAATTTATTGTACTGAGAATTGAGATAGAGTGTATGAAAAGAAAGGGATTTTGTTATGTTGTTGTGGAATGTCCGGTTGATTTGTTGAGTGATTTCGTAGAGGTGACTGTGAGGTGGTGGCCAAAGGGGAATTTTATATTGGGGGACTTGATAGCGCAGCGCAGCTGCTGGTGTTGTTCTGTAGTCGGTGTTTTGTTTGTTCGGGGGTGTGGTTTATTGGGGAATCGATATTGCCGCGAGAGGCAGCTTTGATAATCAGTATTTGCTTTTGACATGCAGTTCTAAGGTTGGCGAATTTTGGGTTTGATTTGAGTTATAAGGTGAGGAAGCGTGTTTGAGAGTGTGATTATATTAGGGCATAGTAAAACAGGCTGCTGTTTGAATCAGCTAGGGGACATTCTTTTGAAAGGGTTACCAAAGGTAAATATAAAAGAATGTAAAAATGTTCCATTTGCAGTTTTTTGTGAAATCAAATTGAGTGATTGGAGAAGTGAGAAAGTTAGTAAATAGTTGAACTTAATCAGGATTGTTTTTCTACCATGCTACCCAGTGATGTCGCTGAAGAATTAAGAACTGACTCATATCACCAACTAGGGGGAAAACACTTGGGGTTTTGCGTGCATCCAACCCCCCCTTACCCCGCCTTATGGCGGGAGCTTTTAAGGCACTGGGGTTAAAGATGTTGTTGTTGTTTTAGGATGCTCTCCAATAAATGCTGGGCTAGAGCGTAGAGATTGCGATAGGGTGGGTGACAGAATTCTCTTTCTCGTGATGTTTAGTTTATGAGCTTGTGAAGATTTGAAAAGCTGTAGTCCTTGTGCAGTTGTGCCTATTGGTTTAGCATGAAAAAGCGAGGTATTGGGAAATAAGAAATGTCCCTTCCAAATATTTTATGGCGTTGAAGAAGGAATATACCAATGGACAATGGTTTTGTTGTCTGAGGGCGATCTTGGTAACATTCACTGTGGTCATGTGGTGTAGGACTGTTGTAAGGATTAAGGGTATCTTGATTGTTGAATGGCAAAATAATGCTAGACCAGATTGGGAAAACCATTGACTCATGTTTGTTACAGGCTACCTATTACATTGACATACATCAGTTGGAACTTAGACTATGAATCTCATGAATTAGTTTAGCCTTTAGTTCATAACACCTGCAAAGAAGAGTTATGAGTGTTTTGAGGCTCTGAGATTGACTGACTGAGTATACTTGGAAGATATGGATGGGACAGGGGTTCAGATGGCAGTATGTGAATGGTGTGAGGGATGTTTCACTTATTTTGTTATTTGCCAAAGTCTTACTAACATTGTTTCACTGTATCTCCTAGCATCATGTGATTCTGTTGTAACCCGACGAGTTCTTTCATTGCTTTGGTTCTCGCTGCAACAGATGTAATTAAAATCATATCATGTTGGGCTATACAGGTCATATTTTGTAATCACCAGACAACTTAGCTACCCTGGAGTTTAGTAATTTTGTCTCCAGTCTTTTAGTCTATGACATATTGTTACGAAGTTAGGTTATCTGTTTGGTATGTTACGGATAGTGACATTGGGATCACGACATTATGAGTGATCTTAATAGGTTCTCATGTTTATATACTTCTTGCACTAGTCTGGTGAATGCTTGAATTGGCCCTTGTGACTCTCTGCTCATTGAATAATTACCACATTGTTTGTGTGCAGTTTCCCGTGGGTCGTGTTCACCGTCTGCTGAAGACCAGGGTTTCTGCAAATGGGAGGGTTGGGGCAACAGCAGCTGTTTACACAGCAGCTATATTGGAGTATCTGACTGCAGAAGTGTTGGAGCTTGCAGGCAACGCCAGTAAGGATCTGAAGGTGAAGCGTATTACCCCTAGGCATCTGCAGCTGGCTATTCGTGGAGATGAGGAACTTGATACTCTGATCAAAGGAACCATTGCTGGTGGTGGAGTTATTCCGCACATTCACAAGTCTCTTATCAACAAGTCATCCAAGGATTAGGATCTTCTGTGGATGTCTGCATTTGCGTGCAAAATCTTGGAAGAATGAATGAGAATAGTCAGAAACCGACAGGGACTTTTTTTTCTAGTAGTCGGTGTCTTTTCGATTTATATTGGCCACAGAGCGTCTGTAGCGTTTCTGATGTGCTTTTTAGGTGTGCTCTGTAGTGGCTGACATGTTCCAGTTCGTTAATTCTGATTAGTTGTCCAGTTTCGCACATTGTCTATATGTTTGTGTAACGTTGCTCACCTATCAGTGTTGATGTGGTTTCGTAATGAAACTCTGTTGCCTGTTGCTCATTGCGGATAGGGAATGATGTGGAGTTGCATTTTGCTCTTTCATTATGTTTTTGCTCGAGGCAGTATGACATGCAAAGCCAGTGAAAGCCAGATGTGAAATGTTTTTTATGGAATACGGTAACCATTCTATACTGTCCTCATCTGGTGGTAACCCAGCAATCAGCGTAACAAGTTGTGCTACGATCATGTGTTCTTGCAAAACCTGAGTTACAGGAGCAAGGCCGAACCAGAAGGTGCCCTAAGGTAGGCAGTGGTTGCTGTGGACTGGCCATGAAAGCGTTTTTGGTGGTCAGTTGGCCCGATATCAGCCATTTTCGTGGATGATTATTACTCATGTAGTATTCTTTGCTTCAGTGCTTCTTTTGGCCGAAGACTCCCACATCTGTGTCAAGACAGCTATAGTATAGAACTCCTCAACCAAGATTATTGTCTATCCTCTTGCAGCCATCAATTTTTGGGCGTACTGCAAGCTCTAACATCCGCTTCAAGGCGATTTCTGCGCACTGTAACATACGTAGTAGTTTCGATGAAGCACGAGTTACAAGCTACAGTTAGAGTGGATATCTAGCACCTCTGATCACACTCAAACTCGGAAAAAACACCCTGATTGTATCTTCCACAGAGCCAAACCTCATGAGAACTACTGTGCTTGTATTAGACCAACTTCGAACAGTTAAAAGAAGCCTATTGGACAACAAAATATGGCAGTAAATTCATAACAGCATTCACAAAATAGCTACCTCAAGTTGAAAAAACATGGGAAATAAATGGGGAAGGAAAGCGGAAACTGTTAGAATATATTATGCATATATGCATGATCTGTATAATATTTTAGTTATGGGAAGATTAATATCTCCCATTATCCTAGTGTTTTATATTAGGATAGTATTTACACGGTTTCTATCTTTAGTGTAATTCCATGTATATATTTCGCTCCATGTAACATCTCGAGGGATGGGAAGAAGGACTGAATGATCATTCTTAATCTGTCAAATAAAATGTCTTGTGTTCATCTAATAATTTTACATGGTATCAGAGCCTAGGGCTCTTAATCCTAAGAGTCAAAGAAATGTTGATGAGAGAAAAGAGGACACGTCCTATTATGTGTTTTTAAGTGTTGTTGGCTAGATTCCTTTAGAGGGGCCCCCTCAATCAATCAAGTGTATTATTTAGACATTCCCAGCAAAAGAGATATGGCCAAGTTGAAGACAAATCAAACCACTAGACCTGATGGAGGCAAAACCAAGTCATCGTTTGGGAGTATGTCCTCACTTTCTCATATTTGTGATATTAAATTGAATAAGGATTTCTATGGCTGTTGTGATGTTTGTCATCGAGCTAAACAGACTCGTAACCCGTTTCCTTTAAGCAGTCATAGAGCAAAAAGATCATTCTCCCTTATTCATTACGACATATGGGGTGCTTACTCGACCCCGTCACATTCTGGTTCACACTATTTTCTTAGTATAATTGATGATTATAGCCGTGGAGTTTGGGTGATTCTTATGAAATACAAGTTCAACGTCTTCGAAGTGATAATGGAGCAGAATTTGCAAAAGGGAGATTACCCCAATTTATGCTGGATAATGGAATTTTACATGATACATCTTGTGTTGACACTGCACAACAAAATGGTCGAGTTGAACGTAAAAATCGCCATTTACTTAATGTGGCCAGGGCCCTGAAATTCCAAGCGAATCTGCCTGTGAATTTTTGGGGTGAATGTATACTTGCAGCAGCTTATTTGATCAACAAAACGCCCACCAAAGTCAATGGTGGGAAGACACCGTATGAAATGTTGTTTGGATGCCTATGTTATGCACATTTGCATCACAAAATCAAAAATTAGTTTGATGCGTGTTTGTGGGATATTCTAGTGGCCAGAAAGGCTGGAAAGTTTATGATCTTCAGACTAAAGCAGATTTTCACTTCACGTGATGTAATTTTTTATGAAAATGTACATCCTTTTCAAGATTCTGAAGCAGCCAATAATCCTTTACCAGGGTCTTTGCCTGAACCAGTAGTTTCTGATGACTCATGGGACTCGTGGGATTCATATGTTCCTGCCACTGGGGAAACAACACATGGTGGAAATAATATGGAAGACAGACAGCCAAGTGAGAATATGATCAAGCTGAGGAGTCAGGGGGGAGCCTATATCTACACAGAGTACAGGTACAACTGAAACAGTAATCAATGTGGGAAGTCAGGGGGAGTCTATGACTACAGAGAGTGCAGTTGACGAGTTGGAATGCTGGTATAACTGAGCTACCGCCACGAGAACGTCGACAGCCAAGCCATCTCAAGGATTATGTGTGTCCTACGATTAAGCCGGGCAATCCCATTACATCTTCGTCATCACCTTCTGACTC
This sequence comes from Spergularia azorica, assembly GCA_038382645.1. NCBI lineage: Eukaryota > Viridiplantae > Streptophyta > Magnoliopsida > Caryophyllales > Caryophyllaceae > Spergularia > Spergularia azorica. The sequence continues at coordinate 14,650,921 of JBBYHQ010000023.1, read as the reverse complement.
TGATCATCCACATCCTCTTTGTCATTTCATCTCCTATGATAAATTTTCTACCACTCACCGAGCATTCTTAGCTTCTATCTGCTCCGAAGTTGAGCCCAAAGATTTTTCAGTTGCTGTGAGATATCCACGATGGAGAGAAGCAATCGCAGCCTTGAAAGAAAATCAAACCTGGACTCTAGAAGTACTCCCACAAGGAAAGAAAGCAGTTGGGTCTGTTGAGCGGTTCAAAGCTAGGCACCCGTTGCGAAGATGGTCACAGTTCGATGTCTTCTCTCCATTGCAGTAGTTTCGAAAGGATGGGAATTACATCAGATGGATGTCAACAATGCGCTTTTACATGGTGATCTAGATGAAGAAATCTATATGCGGCCGCCACCAGGTTTTCATACTTCTAAGCCCAACTTGGTGTGCAGGCTTCGGAAATCTCTGTATGGGTTACGGCAGGCTTCGCGTAATTTGTTTTTTAAAGAAATTTGGTTTTGAAAATTCCCCTATTGAACATTCGTTATTTGTGTACCAGAAGGGGGATGTCATTCTTGCTGTCCTTGTCTATGTGGATGACCTTCTTCTTACGGGGAATAACTCTTCACATTGTCAATCCTTCCAAGGAGTATTTGCACAGTTGCTTTAAAATCAAGGATTTGGGTCATCTCAAATACTTTCTTGGAATAGAATGTCAAAGAAAGTACACTCTTGATATCTTAGAGGAAACTAGAATGTTGGGTTCTAAACCATGTTCTTTTCCCATGGAGCAGCAACACAAACTCTCTGCTGATTCTGGAGATCCCATT
>JBBYHQ010000023.1:14623138-14641364 GCA_038382645.1 Spergularia azorica | reverse complement strand
GTGTATTTATACTACACAATAACTTGGAGAATACTCCAGGTTTCCTAGATCTAGAATATTCCAAAATACAACCTAATGATATTTATTATATTATTATCTATTAAATCGATCCTATTGCTACGCAAGTGCATGGGAGGGAAGGTGGTCTATTCTCCCGAGGCTCTACAGATATATTGTGTACAGCTGAATCTGTTACTCAAAAGCACGCAAATTATGGTGTTGCATTCGCAACTACTTTTCATTATACTCAAAGGTTGAAATTTGAAAATTTTCCACATACTTCAGAAATTATCAACCTTGGTCCTCAGTGACTCAGTTCCTCAGACATAATGCTGCATTATTATTAATGGCCCTATGCATCTCACATATCTCTCATGCCACCAGATAACATAACTCTGAATCTGCTACGATATGAGTTGCATGGGCATGATAACATAGAGTTTCATGCAGAAGAGTAAAAGAACTTACCAGCTTGCATAACCATCTTTTATCCTGCAAACAAATAACTTTAATCAGAGCTGTGTGTAATTCATAATAGAATATGCTACACACTACTTGCTAGTTATCAAGAACCTAAGCACACAGTCAGAGGTCACGATATTGGCCATACATATATGAGAGATGAAGAGGCGAATGGTATAGCACATCGATATTATTCAAACTTATTACTTATCAGGCAACTCGTGAGATGAACGATCCATTTTAATAAATAACAAGGATACCACATGTAGGTCTAGGCTCGTCACAATTGCCGGCTTGCAGGTCTTCTAGCTCACTGAAGAGCCTTTGCAAAGAAACGTACAAAATAGAATTCGTTTATGATTGAGAACAATATCAATCGTCAATAGGCATGTCAACCTTGGATGATGGACATTCAATAAAAAAATAAATAAATAAAAAAACAGGTGTTCTGCCCACTATATGCCTACGGTATTAAGCAAGTGATAGAAAGCTATTTATTCAGCATGCAATTGATGAAAAGGAAAAAAACAAGCATATATAATGATTTTCTAAGTTCAGATGGCTGAAATTTTGCATTGTTTCTTCTCGAATTACCACTGAGGACGAATTACAATGTGTGATGGATACTCTCTATCAGCCTATTGGTAAACTTATTTAATAAGAGAGAAACTGACAAACTGTCATTTAAGTACTCACAGTAGCAGGCCTCTGAGATTTTTCGATCAAATTGCCATTAGCCACATCAGCTACTTCATCACCAGATGCCCTGCTCTGAAATATAATTTAGTTGTTAGAAGGCTATATGTAAAGGCATATAGTCCTATAGGTAGGAAGCGATCCAAGATTTTAGTGAGAGATTCCACCTTTGGTTTCAGAATACATTCAGAGTCTTCCTTTGAAACTTTCCTTTTCTTCAGCGGCTGATTTTCTGGTGTAAGCTGCTCAAACATTGTGAAAGTTTCTTCCTTAACGTCATAATTCTTCACATTTACATTGTCAAATGGAGTTGGAACTTGAAATTCAGATGGATATGATTTTCCAGTATCTGAAGCATAACACAAGCAAAACTTAGAGTAAATGCATGAGGTACTAAAGAGAAGAAACTGTTATCAGCCTTAGCAAATACCATTCTCTGTTTTTGAATCAAGAACTTTACCCCTTATGCGTACTACGTTTGCTTTGGGTTTATCTTGACCCCGGTTCAGTAAGCGCTCCACTGCACAAGGTAAGAGAACTTAACTCAGAGGAACAGATGTCATGTGACTTAGCTTCAGAAACCACAATCTTCAAACAAGAAACATCATTAGCTAGTAAGGGAAAATCCTCTAATGTTTTGTGAGCACACATCTATGCAGGGAACTTATAACGTGATGTCATTAACGATAACAATTGACTCAAACTGGATCTCACTTAAATTTCAAATGTAACTACATGTTGCATGCTCATGATAAGTAGGGTAAGATCATACCTCATCTAAGACCATAGTCATGATACCAACTGTAACCACAACATTTCTGCATGTAAAACTACATTGTAATCTCTACATTTGAACTAGAGTGCTTATGCTATCGATAGCTTGTAAATAAAATGCCTCAAGTTTAGTCAGCAACGATCAAAAATCAATTCGACAATGGTTCCTAGAACAATTACAACAAGGTTGAGTAAGCTTTTCTAATTGCCAAGAGTTGCACTCGCTCATCTCAAAACAGACAATGTTCTACAAAATTGCTTCTGGTCTAGATTTTCCCGCATAATTAGTCAAACATAGTGTCCTAGCAAAGGGAATATCAGGATAGTATTCTTTCTAACATGAAAAGAAAAAAAAAAAGAGAACAAACTTTTACCAACCTTTAACAGACCAAATTGTATCAGGTAACTTCTCAGATAGCTTACTGGTTCCAACATCAAAGACATGTGCAAAGAAGTAATCAGCGTTCAATACATCTGACTTGGATGGTTGAATATTTCTGCGATCTCTCGAGGTGCATATCACATTGCACTTCCCAATTATTGCCTCCTGGTATGAAAGAACATATCAAGAAAATGTCCATAACACTCATGTAATAAGGCAAACTCTTTAAAATCTATTCAACAAAACATAATAGTATACTACAAGAATGCTGATAAACACTCTGTAGATGAAGTTGGCAACATTTCGAATTTCTCCACCCAAGCAATAGTATGTTAAGAGTATGACTCAATGTAACTTATAATCAGTGAAACTTGTAAGATACGAAGTATACGAACAACAAATTACCAATGAACAGCGTACAAGAACGAGTGTGATAGCAATCATACCAGCGGAATGATGTTAGAAACCCCGACGCCAGTGCCAGAAGCCAGAAACAGCTGGTTCCAAGCTGGCCTATACCCTCTGAAGAAGTTTACAACATCCCGGGGGCGAAAAAACCACACAACTTTCACTTTCTTCTCCTTACTAGTCTCCCAAATCATCACAATCTTCCCAATATCAGTCTCTTTCACCCCCTCGCTGAAAGTATAGACAGCATCATAAAGCGAATACTCGACCCCTCTATAGGTAAAGGACTTGTATATCTTATAATCACCCTCCTCAGCAATCATGGTTCCAAATTTCACCCCCTCATCCACAATAGGATGCACCATAGCGTCGCCACCAACAAATTCAGCTTCCAAAATATTTACTGCTAGAAAAAAAAAAATTCCCAATTATTTACTGTGGGATTAAAACTCAAAATGTAAGCACAACTTGATATCAAACAATCACTAAACCACACAATTATGGACGATCGACCAACAAGCGAAGCGAGTCGTTCCCGGTCTAATCCCAAACTTCAACTACACACAACACAATACTCTACTCAACCCTGACCCCCCTGCCAAGTACACATAACTAACACTACTGCCAGAGCAACACAATCAACATGAGCCCTAGTATAAATATCGACACATAAAAATCGTATCTTTCAAGCTTCAGCATGAAGATTGAAAAGTACTACCATAAAGTTGATTCCACAATATCTGGGAAGTTTTTCAGAATCACATACTGCAATATTTACATGATTTGTGAACTTGTGCTACAGTGAAAAAACATGCAAACATCATGATCAGACATACCCAACAACAAAGTTCACATCTTTATCATAAACCCACTAAAATTTCGACCCAAAACAAACAGAAAATCATAAACCCAAATCAACAATGTCAGATAATAACATAAAATCAACAAGCGTGAAACATAAGATACCACAAAAACCCATAATTCTACAAGGTAAATATGAACAGGTAAAAGTACAGAGAGTAAAAAAATGAGAAACACGGACCTGGGAAAATGAGGGAATTCCGGCAGAAATTTTGGGATTTTGAGGTTCAAAAGTTTACTAAAAATGGCCAAAAATAGAAATGAGGTGAAGATGAAGAGTTTAAGAGTGAGCAAAAATAAAGTGAGTGTGTAGTAGTAATGTGGGGGTGGTAGGAATAGGAAGCGTGTGTGTTAAGAGTGGCAAGTAACAGAGTACTGTAGCTGTAAATATAATGTGTGTAACAAGGTGTATTTTGTTAGATTACTATAGTTACGTATTACGAGTACATTATTGAATGAAATCTTCTAAAATGCGTAGGAGAGAGAAACATGTTTTTTCGATTGTGAATAATATACAGAGTAGTGATTGTCGATTTCATTTTTCGGTTAGATATTCTAACATGTCTTTTTAGCGAGTAAAGGTGATTTTCGGTAGCTAAAAGCTGATCAAAGAGGATTTTCGTTTCACTTGAATGACTTGTCTATATATTTTTCCAAGTAGTGTTCTAACAAGATTATCAAGTGAGCAGAAGTCCAAAACACGAATTATCTACAATATAATAATATACGGATTAGTTCAATTCGTCTCAAAACCTCCAAAATCAAAATAACCCCTCAATAAATAAAAAGTACAATTCCACCCTCCTACATAAGAGTATATATAATGGTGATGATTCATAAAAGAAAAGAAAGAGATGATAATGACATGAAACGTATTGGCTGTGGGAAAAAAATACAAAAAAGCTCAGTACTTTAGGAAGTACAATTGTGTAAGAAATCATGGTTCATTGGTCATGAACAAAGTTGTAATGATGTTGGTGCATTTTCCAAATAATGTGACATTCATTCAATGTGAGTATCATCATCGGATCATTTTTGTCCTTGTTTCTTGGACTCGCCCACACCACGCGAACCCAACCTAGCCCCAAGGCTAGCCAACCTTCACTCAAGCCCCAGTACACTTGCCAACCACCTTATCCGCACCGCCATGTATAAGCATTTCCGACAAGTTTGAAGCCCGGCTATCTAGTCCCTCATCGCAATTAGAACCCGTCGAGCTCTAGCACGACTCACGAGCGACATGTTATATGTGGCTATATGGGGAGAGGTCAAACGTTTTCGATTTAAGAAGAAAAAAAAAAAGAGGATTTATGGGCTGTATCCTTTTTCTTCTTCTATATTGCTCGTTCATACGACTAGGTTATGGCAAGCGTCCTTGATGAAGGAAAAAACATGCTTACGACACGCTAACCTTGTAAGCTCACACCTTCGTAAAGCTTGAATGCGTAAATGCTTAACCATAATTTGCCAACAGATAGCACTAAACTTTGCAAAAGTTTCACGCTCAAGGATTGGTTTTCTTCCCCCAATTCATTGAAGAAGTATTTCACCAAATTTTCCAAATCATCTCATCCTTGAGATTAAACCGCATCCACTACAAAAGTGTCTACTTCATATAGGTTCACAAAGCGAAAAAAAACTACTGCAACGATCTGGTTGTATACAGAGCTGTCATCGTCCACAATTTTCGTGGCCAACAACAGAATTTACTACGCATTCACAGCTACCTCGATAAGAAAGAGGATGAAAAAAGAAGATTTACATGGAACTCACACCAAAAATCCCTCAACTCACAGGGGTGCGATAGAGCTCCCACCGAGCAGAGCTACCATCACGGAAGAGATACATTTGGCCCCTTTTCTTCTCAGTAGACTCTGGGAGGAAAGGGATTCGAATGAGGCTGAATGGATGAATAGGCCCTTCAAAACCAGCCACCTATGAACACATCGTTCCTCATATTCCAGCCCCTACGGTGATCCTGTGAGGAATAGGCCCTTCAGAAACAGAACCAGCTGCAAAGCACGTCAGAAATTCATTCTATTACTCCTGAATTCCTGGATGCAACAGCGCTCGGTTAATGAATGGGGACATTGCAGCGAGCAAAGCTTTAGGGCATTCTTCATGCGGAAGATGGCCACATGCTGATACAGCAACTAGTCTCTGCATAGTAATTTCACATGAGTTAAAACCGTCTCCATAAAGATAGAAAGCAAAAAATTAGCTAGCATTTTAACTTCAGACACCACATAGTTTATCAAAATATTACTCCGTATTTCTCAACTTGTAACTCGTAAGCAATGGGAACAGGTCTTCAGTATTTTAATGATGTGTTTAACTATCCCTTATTTCTTAAAGACAAGTAGAAACAAGAGACGAATATTTTCATGACAACCACATCCAAATTTACCCAATTACTACCGCACCACCTGAAAACACCACTCATCTTCTCAAGCAGCAATTTTATGCAACGACAATCAAATTGAAGCGGTCTGTATCACAGCCTCTCCACCAACCACACAATTATGTATACCAATTGCTAGAGCATGTTCCTGTACCCCATTGAGGTCCAGACGTTCAAGGTATCACATAAGCTTGGCAATACAGCATATAACAAGATAAGGGTAACTGACTTTGATTATTTTCTCTACCAAAGGATAGGCTAGGCGGTAAACACTTCAGTAAACAATGAGCCAGACCCACGAGCCATGAAAGTGTTGAAAATAATATATGAACAGAGATAAATAAAAAGACAACTACTTACAGAATCTACAAATTTTGAAGCCATGGTTTGAGCCGATCGTAAGGACACAAGTGCATCCTCAGCCCCAGTAACAACCAAAACAGGCAGGTCCTGGACTGCTTTCAGTAGCAACCCAGCATTCTGAGGTGAAAGAACTGTCTCGCACGACAGCTTACCAATCTCATGGAGCGCTTCATCCCAACCTTCCACACAAAGAGGAGCCTGATAGAATGCGTACATGATATAAAACACATCAATTTCGGCATAAAAGTAAAAAAAATCATTAACAAAATGCTACCCTTACACGGTTACACCCAGCACCCATAAAATTAAGAAAGAGAAAATATGAAAGGGGATGGCAAACAGTCAAGACTATATACCTTATACAGGTTTAACACGTCCGTTGTGAGCTTGGTAGCATCGTACCACGCACGCCGATTCACGACCTGTGTAATTTCTGTTCGAAGCAGTGGTTGGACCAAATGCTTCTTCCCAAGTGAAGTCCGTAAAAGAATCCTTGCAAAGGAAGGTACAACATCTCTAGACAGATCTACACTCAGCAACACCACTGCTCTGACCACAACCTAAAAGTTCAGAAAAACGAAAAGGCAAAAGCTCAGGAGAAGTTCAGAAAATAACAAGCTGCTACACAGCTCCAAATGAATAAGTGTTTATTACTAGTAAAAACATGCCACACTGAACTAACTAGGAATGTCATTTCACAAACACACAGTACTCCACATTGCAAGTAGTATCCTCCCAAGACAGTCAATTAGTAGTTGCTGGTGAATAATAGCCATCCACTGACCTAAACAAACATAAGCATTTAAGTCTAAGACTTTAAGATCAGCAGCTTCCGCAAACCAGACTAAAGTTGGAACTCATAAACTGAGAAGTTTAAACTTGAATCATTCTAGGAACCACCTACGTTGTCCAAAGTAAAGACCACGTTTATACATATCTTAATTTATCCAAATACAGTACAGCTTACAACTTTGATTACCAGTAGTAGTAGTGACGACCAGGACACACACTGAAACATAAGATGCAATACAGGCTACACCTTACTGGTATAATGATTGTATCAGTCGGATTTCATCGAGTATTGCAAGAATCTTTCCAACTAACTTTCACTTCAGCAAAAAGCATTCAGTCAACACTATTGCTCAAAAATACAAGAGAATTATCCCCTTAATGCCTGGCATTCTTCTTCTGCATATCTTAGATATATAAGAGAGTTCTTGAAAACGCTTACTGAAGAAATATAGCTTCAATTGACAATATAAGATTAAGCAGCTATAATTGGTTTTGAGAAATGCCCACAGTGACCTAATTGCTACATTTGGAAGTCCTACCATGTCTACCAGATTCCTTTTTAGCTCTATTGACAGATATTACCAGCCACAGTACAGCAGCATTGTTTTGGCAACAACGAAGTAGTTGGCCAGCTAAAAAGTTTTACACAATTAATTTTTGCCTAGTGCCAAGACAGTGAAACGCATTGTTCATCGCTCATATCATATGCGGTCACCACAACACATCAAAGGCACCCTTAATAATCTACTTTGTGACCAATTACACTTATTGAGCTGAAGTTCACTACTAATACTCAACGAGAAAGAAACATATAGAGAGCTCCCTCTGGCCAAAATCCTTGTCCTTTCCAAAAATGTTTGGTTGTTAGAAAGAGTACCACTAAATGGTATTTTTTGAAATAGACTTGGGAGTATCTTTAATAACAACTCACTTTAAGTTCCAAAACTTGATTAATTAGATAAAATCCAAACATTCAAGGGTAATATGAAAGTTGAACAATCCAGATACCTTAGTCAATTTACCCAAAAACATAAATCACCAAATAATCTAAATTTTGTGGAAATGATAATCAAGCGAAGGTACTATTGCGTCACCAATAATGATCTGAAAACTTCTTTTGGAAGATCATAAGCAATGGAAAAAAATTGGGAAATTTTACGGAGCCAGTGTAGCCAAGAATATTAAGACAGACAGGAGAATAAAGCACTATCCATATTTTCATTTATCAAAACTTAGCAGCTTAAAAGCATTAAGCACCAACCCCATCAACAGCCATACTCTAGATTAGTCCGAACTCCGAAGCATGTCTTATAAATCTCCAAAGGTCGGCAGCTGGACAGAAAAACTAAGCAGTGGACTGAACAATTACAAAGCCTACACTATTCATACACGTGGAGAAGATAAAAGGGTCAAGTATACCCTCTTAAACATAACATTCCACCAAAACCATTCAAGCATTCAACCAGACCTCAGATGAAGAGCGAACCCACGTCATTCAGATATAATATCAAAACCAAGCAGATCCACTTACATTTGTAGAACTTCCAGAAGTTCGTGCTCTCTCGGCTGCCCTCAAAGCAAGCAAGCCACCATCATCATGACCAACAAGGATAACTGAGGAAAACCCCATTTCCGAACAAAAGGAGAGTAGTAAATCCACCTGTAATCACAACCAACACCACGTCAAATTAAAACTACAAAGCATAAAGGTCAAACACTAAGGGAACTACAAATCAACGCTTAGCTAAGAAAATAGGGCACCAAAGCAATTAGTCAAAGTCAAGATACGAAAACAGATAAAAGGTACTACTATCTGTATCTATGCTATGTACAAGACATCTTTCTTTTATAAAAACTTATAATATCTGTATTATGTGTTCTTCACAAAGGGAAAAACCAAAGAAAATAAATAAATAAACACTATCAGATGTTTCTTGAAAAGTTTTCCAATCAATAACAACAAGTGAAGGTACCTGTGTTTCAACTTTGTAAGGGTTTGGTAGTTGCTTCTCTTCCCAACCCTTCCTGTGTTGCCTAGGAGTTAAACCCCATCCAGGCCGATCAAAAGCTGCAACTGGGCAACCTACTTGCCGTGCCAATGTGCCCATGACATGCCTCCACGAGAAAACCCCCCCTCCAAAACCATGCACTAAGACAATACCACACTGACCATTTGCCTCTAAATCCAAGTCCAGTTTTAAAGGGCTCAACTCACTGACTTGATCCTTGTCATCAGCAGCCTCAAGATTGAACAGAGGAATTTCATCAGAAGAAACAGCAGAACTGGCAAAACTGTCCAATAATGGATCATACAAAGAAGAAGAGTGGAATTGATTGCTATAGCTTCTATGAAGCGGGTTTTGGGCCTTTGACAGGCAGCTCAACGGCCTATCTAGTTTCACCCTTCCGGTGCCAATGCCTAGCTGAGGGGTGCAGTTCCTACCAGGTTCAACAAAGGTTGTGGAGGACAGAGATCGTGGAGGAGAGCTAGGCATACTGATTTTGTAATGGAGTGTAACACTCTGGCAAGTAGTGAATAAACTGTCAATATCAGCTAGTAACCTCACAGGCAAAGCAGCTTCAAAACGGGCCAGACCATAAGGTTTTTTCCTTGCCTCACTGTCACTTTTTGGGGTGGTCTTTGCCGTAGAGGGTATAGGAGACCTTGGGAGCTTTTGATACGCAGAGAGCAAACCTTTGCATGACAGAACCTGTTGAACACAGAGAGGCAAGTTAGAATAAAACTTCAATAAATTTAATATATACTAACACACGAAGTTGTATCCAGATAAAACTGAACAGCAGAGTTCTTTGTAGTAGAATCTCATGATATTCATGTCAGTCGCCTCGAATAACATCAGCACATGCACCCAGGGCCCCAAAAACACGAGTACTTTCATAAGATAGCATCCTTTGGAGAAAATAATGACTTAAAAGCAAGCAGTCAGAACATAAAAGAAACTACTAGAAGACCTACAGTCTCTGGGTCAACGCGATGAAATAGCAGTTTCCTCCTTGCCTTGCAGCTGGTCCGGTAGGCAATAACCATATGGCCAAGGGCAAATACTACAGATGACAAGAACAATACAGGCATTCCCCACGACTTCTTTAAATGTAGAATACGCCTTGAAAGAGAATGAGAAGCATCAGCTTCCATTTGAGAATTCACTGAAAATACACAGGCCTTCACTGATAGAAGAAGAATTGAAGAGATCGAGCATAATGTCACGATTCCAAGATATGGCCCATGTGAGAGCGCAGGAGCATCACAGAAAGAATATACACCTGCCATCAGAAAATAATTTGGTCATTGAATTATAAGAGATAGCATAGTTCAGCGTATCATTACATTACATGAAAAGGGACAGTCAGCATTCCTGTACGAAGACATAAGCCCATAACAACGAGTACAACCAATGCCTATGCATCCCACCATCTTGTGCATGGACAAACAGCATTCCCTTACTGAGGAAAATGAGAAGTTTCCCCACTGAGCTCCTAATGCCAAATTTTTCAATGAACTCTCCTCACTTTTACAGGACACCAACAGACAAGAGGCAACTAAGATTCACACACAGCTTTTAAAGGTGCTCAAATATACAAGACTGCCGAAATTACCCCAAGAAGAAGCAGCAGAATATGTATTCACAAAGGGGCGGCCACGCAAATTACCAGCCTCAGAATCATACCAAACAAAAATGTTGAAATTTTCTACACAGAACCCCTAGAACGATCACAGTATAATAGTAGCAATGAAGGTAAGATACCAAAGAAACTCTACAGTCGGAAGAAATGAAAAGAACCACCAAATTATTCAGAGATGAAGCTGTTGAACTAAGTAACCCGCAAATGTGACAGAACAAAATCTAAGAAAAACTTCACATATATAATGTCATAGCCAAAATGCTCACATTAATCACAGCATATTGCCAATCCTCAATCATGATAACCTACTAACAAGAATAGCAGGCACACCAACTTCGGGCTAATTTATCAAATCCTCACATTGACCACAACATACTGATAGTCATAAATCATGACAAGCAACTAAAAAAGACTCGCCAACCAAATCCCCCTCCCCCCGGCCCCTGCCATCCCACCACCACCAACAACAGCAAACACCAGTTTCATCAAAGTGCAAATTTTCAACCCATCAAAGTCCTCAATTTGGCACCAGCGTATTGAAACTCAAAATCCGCTGCCAAAACAAGCTCGACAAACTTCAGGGTAAGGTGCATATATCCAAACCCCCTCCCCAGTCCCCCCTTCACACCACCACCACCAACAACAGCAAACACCAGTTTCATCGAACTTCAAGTTGTCGACCCAACTAACCAATAGACGTGACAAATCTCCCAGGTTATACACAACCACTACCCCCCCCCCCACCCAAAACCTCAATCTGGCCGCAATGTATTGACACTCACAATTCGCTACCAAAACGAGCTCGACAAACTTCAGGATACGGTGAACCTATCTACCCCCCTCCCCCCGATATTCGAAGCCATTTCAAAAAATCGCATACATACATAACAAATGCATTTCCATACACACCACAATTCTACATTAGTCAATAACCACAACAATTTCCACCCAAAATCATCCACATTTACCATAAATACCAACATACACCAACTCAGACAAAATCCAACAATAATCAAATTAAATCAAACTTCAACCATACGCTAAACAAAATAATAAAGAGAAGGAGGACATACAGGTGATAAGGAGAGATCTGAAGAGAGAAACTAAAGGAATATCAATCAAAGAGCTCTTAAAAGCATAACGACGGACCAACAACTCCTTAATTCCATAACATTTTATACATGTAAAACTCGATATCAACATACACGGCACCATTACATCTCCTATTGCTACCAACACCGGCAAACATTGCACCAGCAACGACGCCGTCATCGCCACCATGAAAAACACCGTCCGTACACACCTCCTCACCCTCTCCATTTTTCTCCAACTTATTAATTATTATTATTATTATTATTATTATTATTATTATAATAATAATACACAACAATGTTTAATTAAAGATGATAATTAAGTAGGATCGCGGGAGATTTGTGATCGTAACGACGTCGAAACCCTAACCGAGAAGAAGCTTCTTCGTGACGACTTTTCCGCCATTTAATTTCTTCTCCCCCAAATTGATTAATTAATTACGAACCGATCATATAATACAAAAAACCGCAGGAATTTTTTGTTTTGTTTGTTTGATATGAATGATTGATTTGTTGAATTTTAGAAATGTGAGGAAGAAGTTTCCGCCATAGCTAGGGTTTCGAAGCAGCTTTTTCACTCTCTTCTTCAAATAGATGGAGGAGAGAGAGTGGTGGTGGAGAAACCGGCGGTTGTTTTATAGGCGGCGTTTTGAATTTTTCGGCGTTTTTCCGTTTTATTTAATTTGTCGTTTATTTGTTCTTTCTTTTCTATTTAAAATAAAGAAATAAAAATAAATTAAATTACTCAGGTGTTTATACAGTATTTTATTACTAATTAAAAAATAAAATAAAAATAAAAAAAGGAAAAATGAGGGGGTAGTATGGGGTTGGGCTGTCTGTAATGTCTGTCTGTCTGTCCCTACTAGTAACCTCTCTTCAGCGTCATTGCTGTGTTCATTTTGCCTAATTGCTTTCTTTAATTATAGGCCGTGCGTGATACGCACCACGCTAATCATGATTAATATTCGCGTAATATCGATCTCGAAGAGTGTTAAAATCGTCTCTCGATACAAATTCGTGTTAGCTTTTGTGTCAGTCGAGTTTTATATAGACGGTTATGTAAGTTTAACAATAACTTGATTTAGGATCGGTTATATGAAAAAAGTTGTTATGTTGTATATTTGTAGTAGCTCAACCGGTATGATGTGATTAATGGAGTGGAATTGTCCCAACAAAATTAGGTGGAGCTAAATTTGAAATGAAATTAGTTAATGATAATTGCTAATATGAATTATTCAACTAACTACTCATTCCAATAAACAAACAAGAAGTCAATAATTACTTTAGAGGTTTCGGCACTGCTAGTAGCTTTGGTTTATCTATTTTATAGGGCCATACAAACTGTCATTTGGAAAAAGTCATAAAGGTGGTGATAATTAGTATGTTTTTGTTTTTTATTTTTATTTTTTTGCATCATTATTTGGGTTATTACATTTTCGAGTGAGGTAGTCTATTACTCTATCGGGAATGATTTAGTACGACAAAATTATCCTTCATAAGTTTAATCACAACCACAACGTGAAAGTTATTCGAGGCAACTTACTTGGTTAAGTCGATTGAGTTTATACATTCCGAGAACATTGGTAAAAGGTATGTGCCAACCCGTTTTATTATTAAAGTTTGAGATTGGTGCTGTCAGTTGATTCTGGTTTGCATAATTTGTCTGCAAAATGTACAATGAAAGCCATTATTGTTAAAGGAGTCAATGGTACAACACACTTTGTTTAAACAATTTTGAAGAGGACAAAGTGGTACGATTAGTTTTATAAAATTAGCATTAGTTAATCTTAATCAAAGATGATCCCTCAAAGATACATCCCTTGAGTACATCAAAATGATCAAAGTATGATTGATCAAACTATTATTAATTTTATCTTCGGTTCAAGTATTTGAAATCACCTCCTTAAATTGCACTACTTGAAAGTCTGATAAGCAACAACCAATAATTCACTTTACTGCTAAATAAATCGGGCTGCGGGACTCGAGGATGATAAAACAACTATATTTTGGAAAATCAAACAATTATAATCCGATTAAACCTTATTATGATTGGAAATGTTAAATCTGATCTGAATTGAATATATCGGGTTTTGACTCGAACCTTGATGAGACCAAGAACGCCATAGAGCGGAGGCAAGAAGGGGGGCCCTGATTAATAGAAATTGAGGAGAGTCCACGTCAAGTTTGCTGGAAAGAAAGGGAGAAAAGGACCCTACATAGTCCCATGCCCCTGCCACTTTGTCAAATTGTCATCAACGGTCAAAATTTCAAAAAAATAGATTCTGGCCTGGGATTTAGTATTTGATTCTACTCCATTCCTGCCACCTCATGCACGGGGCTCGTTGCGCCTTTTCCATCCTCACGCTTTACTTTCTAGTTTCACAAAACTATTGTTAACTTATGAGCCGGGCACGCATACGCCGAACAGGAAATGGTGGGGGTTTCGTTTGTCTTATGCGTGCTCGGCCTTAACATAGTGTTGGGGCTAGTAAACCTCGTAAATGACTTAATATATTGTAAACTACAATTGTGTTTCTTAGATTTATAGTAGTAGTTTGTATACCTAAGCCTTCTAGTTGAAGAGTGTCAAGCTCCAACTTCTTGCATGATGGAAGTCTGGAACAAACTTTACATTGACTCGTCTTTTGTTTATATAACAACACTCTAACCACTAGAGCGAACCGATTGTATAGACTTTTGTGGATTACAACAAGTTTTTGGTCGTGTTTTTCTAAGACTAGCTTTTGCACATGTTGGTACAAAGATGAAGCAGAACGGAAAATGTGAGAACTTAAAATTTGGAGATAACTAGTTAAGATAAAACTTGCAACTTATCAAACTTCAACAGTGGGTTAAACCTTACCAGCCGTAGCTAAGCGCACTCGAGTAATGATGATCTCGATCATTATAAGTCGCGTCAATTGTACTCTAGACCGATTTTTGGTAAACTCATCAATAGTTCCTTGGCAACGAGCCACACGAAAGTACGACGAGTTCTCAGAATAATTTGCTCTGACAATCACATTGGCAGTAATTTGAGTCGACACATCTCAACAGTCTACCTTGACCGTATACGAAAAAAAAAGTTGAGAGCTCGAGATGTGCTCATCAATCATCGTTCAATTTCTGAGAAGAACTAAACTAGACAAGCAAACCAACTGACATTCTGGGCCAAAATAAGTCATTTTAACAATCTTGAACAAGACACGAAAGCAGGGGATTCGACAGGCGTTTCTGCATACACAACAAGCACAGCCTGCACAACATTCGGTACCCAGAAGGTTTTACTAAGCCAGACAAGCAACATTCATTAAAAACAATCTTTAAAACCGAACATTTAGGATCCACTAAATCTTGTAATAACAAAATTTTGCTGCTACTAGTACACTCCAGAGACAAAATCTAACAATTCCGCGTTAGAGAGATCACTTCTTCTTCTCAGCACCTCCAGCAGCCCTCGACTTCCTGAGTTGAGTTGACATCTCCTCTCTCTTCCTCTTAGCCCTCTTGTGGGTTCCCAACTTTCTCTTGGCCACCTTCAGTGCACGTTTGTCTTTGCCGACCTTCAGAAGCTCAGTAATCCTCTTCTCATATGGAGCTTGTCCGGCAACCTCCTTGATGATGTTTCTGATAAAGATGACCCTCTTGCTGGTTTTCTGGAAAATACAGAGCAAGTGAGATGGGGATCAGTATGTACAGTCAATAAAGGTGCAAGCATCCACCATAAACAGTAATATAACAATCCAACAGACTAAAATATTGTTATCACAGGCCAACAGAACTGAACAAGGAACGATATCCTGAAAGGAACTTATCGTAAAATGAACTCACCCCTTTCCTGTCAGATGGCCTGGGAGCAAGTTCCTTCTTTGTGACAATGTGACCCTTGTTCAGGCCAACAAAAAGACCAGTGTTCGGCTGCTTGGGAGCCATTATCTACACGAGAAGATAAAGCAAATGCTCAAATGTCAGCCTTCCATACACATGATAGCTTCTAACCGAACCATCAAAAGGTTACGCGAGCACAAGCAAATTACATCCTTGAATTGAACAAATTGGGGGCAAAGATTTGATGGCAATGCATCTAACACCAACAAGGGCATCAAGGTTCAACATGACACATTACATTCCTTCAAACAAATCAAAGCAATCTGTAACATTCAATTAAGACTCTACACAGATAAAGTATACAACCCCACAAGAGTCAATTAAAACATGTCTACAGTTACGATCAGTGTATGAAAGATTGTGTGCGGTCAGAAACCAACAAAATACAAAATCATCAGCCGAGAGAGATACGGAATGACAACCCTTTCCAAAAAAATTTTATTACCCTAAACAAGACTACTACACCGTAGGTCAAAATATCGTAAAAGATCTAAACAAAACACACCAAACTGTCATTAACAAAGACAGACAAATTCGCGGAATTAAGTGCAAAAATGAAGTTTACTAACAGAAAGCAGGAGATATGTTTCATAAATCTGACGGGGGTTTCTTTTGGGGGAGGGGGGGGGGTGTCAAACATCTAAACGTGAAGAGCAACTCTACAAACATCAAAAGTCTACACAGTTTTACAGCAAAAAATCAAATTATTGCTCGTTCACTGTTAAATTTTTATCCATAAAGAGAATCCAATTAAAGTCCATTTGCTCGCACCACACAACACAATCGGAAACCTAGTCCATCAAAGCATGCTATTTCTGGAACATCACAGGCATAACCTAGTACATTCGATAATCACATCACGCTATAGTGAAAGCAAAGGACACCATTCATGTAAGTATGCTATTTCTAGAACAACACAAGCATAACTTATCACATTCAATAATCACATCACGAATTTTGGTGAATCAAACAACACCCTTCAAAGCAACTTGAACCACTTTCACAACCCAAATATCAACCGCCCCAAATACACACAATCATAAGCAAGCGACAAGATAATTACGCAATCACAGAGCAACAAGATATTACGCAATCACAGAGCACCAAGATATTACGCAATCACAGAGCACCCTAGCACAACAACATTTAAAGATGAAACCACCTCAAACAACACACACAATGACACAATCATACGGCAGCAACAACAAAATCCATGATTACAAACATAAGCCGCGCCAACAAGATATTACGCAATCATAGAGCACACTAGCAAGACCATATTTAAAGATGAAACGGCCTCAAAACAACACACAATCATACGGCAGCAACCAAAAAAAATCCATGATTACAATCATAGATGCCAGCAACAAGATAATACGGGATTAAAGAGCACCCTAGCAAAACCACACTTAAACTCGAAACCGCCTCGAAAACACACACAATCATACGGCAGCAACGAAAATCCATCATAACCCTAAACATTTAACACTTCCTAAGGTCACCTACTCACCTATGCATCTAAATCACCTATAATATGATTACATAATCTACACAATAATCATCAAACAAATATCCCACACCCCCAACAACGATTAAACTACCAACAACCATACAACAATGAAATAATAAATACATTAAACTAAAGAAAAAAAGTATATTAAACATGAATTTACAACCTAATGAACCCACAAAAATCTATCAAAAAAAAAACCATAAATCACACGCACAATCAAATAAAAATACAGCTATAATCACATAATAACAACAATCTAATAAAAACCAACACCCAAAATATACAAGTTCATGATTTCACTAACATAAACCATAAAAGAGCAAAAAAGATGCATAGATTTGAGCATAACATACATGAATATAAATCAATGAAGCGTAAGTAAGAAGATTGAATGAAAAAGAATCAAACTTTGGATGAAAAATGGAGAGAGGAGAGACAAAATGACCTGGGAATGATAATTGTGAGAATATTGCAGGCGGCAACTGAGGAATGAAAAAATGAAGAGGAAGAGAAGTGAATGTTTAGGGTTTATGGCGTGATGAAGGTGTTTTTGTTGGGCTTATGGATTGGGCCTGTTGGGGTTATAGAAACTTTCGAAAGGTTTTTTTCGCCTTATGAGTAATGTACTCAACTTTCTATGTTAAGGTTCGTTTGGTATCGCTCACGAAGTACTCAGTATTTATTTGTTTATGTTCTCGAGTTCAAGTTTTGTTAAAACTTAAATCTCGGTATTCATATGAGTGGTAAAGAAACTAATAAACTCACGTTATGTTAACCCACATTTTGAACTCGTAATCGTGATTGAAGTTTGTTTATTGTGTGCTTAGTTTGGGGTGGTGAGGCTTCATATCACATACTGCTATTTTCGAACTATAAGTGGTCGTTTGGTTGCATACGGGAATTTCGAATGCCCATGAAATCCCACTTCCCAGGTTGTACCAATTCACATG
>JBBYHQ010000023.1:14578597-14591244 GCA_038382645.1 Spergularia azorica | reverse complement strand
TGATTCCGTGTATATTTTATTTGGAGTGGTTCTTACCTTTTTATAGAATGAGCTTATAGAAATATGCATGAAATAACTGTTAGCACACTGGTAATGTGATAAATATGTAAGCGAGAGGTCAAGGGTTTAAATCCTGATATGAGAGGTCAATATTCAGTATTCACACTTGAAAAAATAACGCTGGAAAGTTACGTTGTGCAACAACCTTTTGGTAAGATGAAACCACACGAGTTAACTATGCGATCTCATGCATTGATTAATTACCACCTAAATGAGGAAGGAAATAGAAAAATAGAAAAATCATATGATAAATAGCTCCATTATTACAAATTTACAATCTTAATCAAAGAAATAAATCAACGTGTATGAAGCGTGCATGACAATATAAAGATTCTTGCATAAGATCTTTCAATTCTCTTAATTGATCGAATCCAAGATCCTTGCATATAGAAGATCGCTCGATCAACTTCTTTTTCCCTAAGCAACCAGCATTTGCGTTTGCTTAATTATTTTACGTTATCCACTTTATGGATTTTTGATTCTCGATCAAAGACCAAAGGGGTGTGATGAGTGACTAGTCTCTGATAGGATTGCATATTTCTTAACTTATTTAATCTGATTTGAATGAGTCTGAATTAGTTGAAAAGTTGATTGAATTTCAATGAATTAGTATCAATAATGGAGTAATGGACAAAATTCATTAATCGTTATTTGAGAAATTCTGATCTGATCTAATTCGAATAACTGTAAACTGATCTAAGAACTACTATATTAAATCCTATCAAACAGAGTCTGAGTGTGACTAGCTAGTGATCAATCTGAATAACTTATAATTTTAACATTTTGGTCTTTTGGACATTAGGGAAACTACTTATTAAGATAATGTTGAATGGTCGAGCTTTAACTTATGCCAAGATTACACCCATATCGATGATGGATCGATGATTTTAACTTATGCGAAGAGTATCTCCCATGATTTTCAATGATTATGTCGTAATTAGTACACACGAGTCTGGATGATTTTTAACTTACGCCAAGATTATCACCCATGATTTTTAATGATTATATCGTGATTAGTACACACGAGTCTGGAAAAGTCTCATGCATCCTATATACTCCGTATGAAGCTACAATATTGCATGTGTCATACAGTATACCACTCCGTCTCGAATTAAACTTCCTATAAAATAGTATTATGTGATAAGATTTCAAATTCCGTGGGAAGTTTAAATTAGGACGGAGTGGTATATAACTTTGAATCGAAGGAAGACACAAACCATACATGCATATGCTTCAATAACGTTATTTTACCATTCACTTTTATCGTTTGATTTCAACTCTTTAATAATCTATATAAATTCACATAAGCTTATGATAAATTACATCTTGTTATCTTCAACTTGTTTTTCGATAGTTTTAGTTGAGTTGAAACTTAGACGATAAATTATAGGAGCACAAGGAGCATGGTGGTTCTTCTCAAGATAGAGGGGTTTTGTTAATGTAATATGAAATAGTAGAGATCATATTATGATAATATGCATACAGTATATGATAATATCATTTTGGTTCAACAATTTTCAGACAAAGAAAAATACTTCATTTAAGGTAATTTTCACGTGAAAGCTTTAAGCTGGTTAAAATTGAAATAATATGGTGTACGGAGTATATTGTTTTAGCTCAAACTGATTAATATTTAGCTCAAAAATATTCAACGCAGCTAAGTTGAAGAAACCATGTTTTTATCGTAAACCTATTTTTAAAATTCAACATTTCGGAGCAAAACACTTAACTTATTTCAGCCATGTCACCATGTGACATACTCCTTGTATAGTTGTATTTGACTGCCAATATCAAAACCTGTGACATGAGAGATGACCTCATACCATATGAAATTATGATTTATTAGACTTTTATTTGGAGTTCAAGATTAAATATTGGATAATATGGGTCATGTATGTCAAAAACATAGTACGGACCAATACTTGTACTACTACAACAATTTACTACGAGTACCAAATTCTCAAATATGTGATGAAGTCAGTCATGAAGTGGCAATTATGGTACCTTATTTTTCTGCTTATGGGTGAGTGATACAATTTATCAAAATTTCGCTCCAATTATATTTAGATTCGACCTTATTAGTTGCGAACTGATGAATGGTGAGTCCACATGGAGCGGATTTTAAACAGTTGGATACAATAGTGGAGTTCAATTCGAAACGATCTCATTAAAATTAAACTAATTAATCAGTTTATGGTATTATTATTGATACATTAATTAGAAATAATAAATTACAAGAAGTTGATTAGGAGCGGCGAAACAATCTGAGCCCCTGCACCCTTGGCTATAGAAAAACCAATACGAATGAAAATATGTGTCGCAGTCTGCGCACAATAAATGTTGACGGGTGTGATCTATATAAATTCGGGAGTCAATGTGAATCATTTTGAAGGAAAAAATGGTCCTCAAGTGTTTAGGACAGTTGCCCCTATCAATAAGCATCAATCTTAGCTTGTTCGGAAATGTGCATGGGTTGTTCTAGAAGTCAAAGACGCACCACCTTTTGCCCTGACTCGTCAACAAAGAGTGACATATATCATTAATTGGGAGGGGCTCATGTAGACATGGAGTAGTAGTGTATTAACCTATGTTTTATTGCGCGATAGGATATGTGCATATACATATCATTCAATCATTGTCACCTAAAAAAGGACGTTTGGCTTGTTCCATAAAGTTACATTCTTTTGAATTTTGATTACGCGGATGCTCATTCAATTCTATGTGTTGATAAGTTTATTCGAATGGATAGATTGATAGTTAACGGTATCTATGAGAATTTGAGAACAACTTCAAAAAGTCAAAGATTCTACATTAGTTACCTTTGTTAAAAAAGTTCCTCGGAGTAGATATAAAAATTAATTGTTGCAAAAATCGGAGTTCAATTTCAAAATTGAGTTGAGAAAGTCAGAAAACCAGGTTCAACACTTAGTTATTGTCAGGTTCGGGTTGGATCAATATCCGATCTTCTATTCATTTCGTTATTATAATAGCTTAAAGTCAAATTTTAACAGTTATTTTGAGTGACTCGTATTGTAATATAATAAGTTTGGGTAAGGGGGGCATTTACGAATCACATTGTTTTGGACTATTTCAATTAGTTAGTGTCAGGTCAATCTAAGTTTAAGTCATGGCCGAATGATAATTTCTTATTCCGGTCAATTTTCCATCTAATTTAGATGTTCAAGTCGGGTCAATAGATCGATTATCGGGTGTACATTAGTTTTACCGTTACAAGAAGTCGCGACAAAAACCATGACAAGTACGAGGACATGGAACGGTGTACTGGTGTTGCGCGTCTGGAGGGAAGAAGTACATGAAATTCGATTTGTGTGTGATAGTTTCGGCTTTCTAGAAGCCCGAACTTTGGCCAGCTAGCTAGTTTGGCGTTGCACGTTGTTCACGCTAACACTTCATTTATGAGAGCGTCAGATTTATACGAAGCTTACGCAAATGATTCAAAGCAGGTTGCACTGTGATCTCTTATTTAAACAAAATATTTAGTGGTCGTTCAGTTGTCGATAAAAATAAATAAACAAATGTTAAATTTTCACGAACTGCAGAATATTAAATTGTATTTGGTCCGTATCTTAAAAAAATATTGTACTTAGCTTGATCAATACATATTGGATTACCATATGAGAAATCAACTTCTACAAAGTGGGTAAATAGTTTATATGATACTCTAGGCTATTGAAAATCTCTTGAATTTCAATACATGTGTTGAATAACCAAATATAATGTTTTTCAATTGTCATAAACCAGCCTATTACAGGACAGCCGAATATCTAGACACTCTAAATTCCTTCTGGTGGGGTTCATTTTACTAGTGAGACCACAACCCTATGGGATGAAGGCCCAAAGGCTTGATTAAAGCCCATGTGACACCCATGAAGTCCAATTCATCTCATCTAATGGATCTCGAGGAAATGAAGGGTCAGGATGAAGGGGGGTCCTTTAGGCACATGCCTTGGACTCTTCACATTCACTATAAATATCTCCCGCATTTGCTTAAATTCGGTATCATCTAATCTCTGGTTATTACTTTCTACGACCAATTTATTGCTATTACTTGCGATAGTTGCCCGGGACTACCCCTACCCTCGAACTCGGACTGACTTGAGCGTCGGAAGGGCGTCGCCTGATGAAAACCAGACGCAGGTTGAGAGCACAAGCTGTCGATCTATCCTAAATCGAACTCACCCCAAACCTTCGATCAACCAAACCATTTGACACCATATTAGATTAATGTTTTTTTTTTTTTTTTTTTTTTGGTCACGATTGTTCTCATCATCAATTACTATAACACTGACCTTGTAAAACTCATAAATAAATACAATTAGTCTCTCTTACACAATTAATTATTAGACCTGGCCACTCTATTAAGAAAAAAAGAGACTTTCATCCTTTCGTTTCTTTTAATAAGGGTTGCTAAATACGACAAGTTAAGCCATCAAAAATTAATGAAACGGTGGCAATTTTCCACTCTCCTACATCCTAATTTCTACCATTATTCAAATAATTCAAATTGTTTACATAAAACTAAAATTCATGTGCAAATAATTTCTTCATAATCTCCCTCAAAATTAATTAGACGATAAAATATTTTTAATTATGTACGGCAGTCCAACTAACACCCTAATTTCTTAAGTATGAAACTTCGTTAAACTACCATGTGAATCCAAATTAAATAAACATTATATAAGAAACCTCACCTCATATCTCATCATCATCAAAATTCATACTCGTACATTTCAAGTTTTAACATAATCGAATAAAAACAGAAATTATTTCATACGAGTAATCTTTTTCTTCCTTATACTCTTTTTTAGGAACCATACTGGCAAACACAGTTGGTCCACGTAACGAAAAAGTTGGTACGTTATATATACACACTCAACACCTAGCGGAAAACCATAGCACAAGATTATTACCGACTTTATAGATATACTAAGCTACCATACTTAATTAATCCGAATTGAATCTTTTCTGTATCGTTCCAATTCATCACATTTTATTAAATACACGATACGTTCATATCTTTTGCGATTTTGTTTCTAATAAAATCAACATTGTACGAAGTTTAAAAGGTTGGAGGGTCTTTTAGTTTTTGGGTGTATATGAGCAAAAATGGATGGTGCTGATATATCCAAGTTTGGAGGAAGCTTGAGGAGGAATAGTTCATCAGTATGGAGGAGCCAAGGCGGAGATGTGTTTTCGAGATCGACTCGAGACGAAGATGACGAAGAAGCTCTAAGATGGGCTGCTCTAGAGAAACTTCCGACGTATGATCGTCTAAGGAAAGGTACATTGACGACGACTAATGGTGTAGCAAGTGAAATCGATATTCATAATCTTGGGTTTCATGATAAGAAAAACCTCTTACAAAGGTTGGTTAATGTCACTGAGGAGGATAATGAGTTGTTCTTGTTAAAGCTCAAGGATCGTATTGAGAGGTAATTCATTAAACTCTTATAAGTTCGATAAATTCTTGAGTCAGACAATCCTATTATGACAAAAAATAGGACACTTAATCGAGAATTTGTTAAACCTTGTCTAGTTCTGTTGCTGTTAGACCGTCTTATCTAGACATTCGGTGTTAACCTGATATTTAATGTCTTATCTAGACATTCGGTGTTAACCTGATATTTAATGTCTATTTTTTGCGTAATTTAAATTATCGGTGTTTAGGGTTGGTATCGAGATTCCTACAATTGAAGTGAGGTTTGAGAAGTTGAATGTGGAAGCTGAAGTGTTTGTGGGAGGAAGAGGTTTGCCAACATTTATCAACTTCATCACAAACATGATTGAGGGAGTATTAAACACATTGCATGTACTCCCTAATAGAAAAAAGGATCTCACCATCCTCCGTGATGTTAGTGGTGTCATCAAACCCAAAAGGTGAGATATTCAATCACAAGAATAAAAATTTGTGTTTCAATTCCATTTCGTTTTTTTTAATTGTTAACGTTGACATGAATTATATGTGTATACGCACTCAAATGTTACGATTCGAAAGAACGAGAGTATAGAAGAAGACAATATATTGATTTTTTTTTTCCTGGTTCTTTTTGGTTTTTGGCAGGATGACTTTGTTATTAGGTCCTCCAAGTTCTGGGAAAACTACCCTTCTTTTAGCTTTGGCAGGAAAGCTAGACAAAGATTTAAAGGTAATTGAAGCTTTTCCCAAATTAAAGTTGATAAGACATTTTATCTAAAGTTTAGGATGTCATCATAAGGATACAAATTTTGGTCATATTATTTTGTGGAGTTTAAGTAGTAGCGTTTCTGCACTTTCAACTTAAGGTTCGAGGTGTAAACCGTTATCTTGTTGATAAAGAGGTGTACGCAATGTCGGCAAGTATGAACACAAATACACAATCGACCTTGGGAATTGGGATGTATGAATACATTTTGACCATTAATTGAATTTGTGAAAGGTGTTTTGTTGAGTAACTTTGGCTAAAATTTAAAATGAACAGGTTTCTGGTGACGTGACTTACAATGGGCATACCATGAACGAATTTGTACCACAAAGAACCGCAGCTTACATAAGCCAACATGATGTACATATTGGTGAACTAACTGTGAGAGAAACCCTAGCATTTTCTGCCAGATTCCAAGGTGTCGGATACGGTTACGGTTCGTCTTGTTCCCTCCTTTGATCTTACTTCATACTCCCTCCGTTGGTCTAAAACGTTAACCATCCAAAGGAGCAGATGGAATATCACATTTTACGTTGATAGCGTTTGATAGAGTATAAGGGTAAAATTGTAATAACGTAAACTTTGTTTTTTCATGAAATTTTCAGAAATGTTAGCTGAGTTGTGTAGGAGAGAAAAAGTGGCCAACATTAAGCCTGATGCTGATATTGACCTTTTTATGAAGGTAATTTGTCAACTTCAAAAACAGGGGAAAAAACAGAGGACTCTGTTATTATTTTATGCAACACTTTTTTCTTCATCTAATTAAAATATGAGCTAGACTAATATTTTTTCACCCTACAATATTTTAGGCATCTGCCTCACAGGGTCCGGATGAGAGTGTTCTTACAGATTACATCCTAAAGGTATTATTACATCGAAAATTCTTTGCTATAATTTCGACTTTGTAAGTTTAGTGTGAAATCATTTCACGTCAAAATTTGTATAAAATGTGTTACGTCTAAACTTTCCCAAACGTGACAGTATTTCTTTCTATTCCATGACCAACGTTACATTTGACTTCTTTTTTTTTTTTTTTTTTTTTGTATGAAACGGTTTCATGCAAAACTTTCTATGACGACTAATGTCATCCACAATTTCGAGTAATCTTCTAATGAAATGCTGCAAAAAAATTCAGATTTTGGGGCTAGAAATATGTGCTGATACCATGGTCGGAGATGAGGTGAGACGAGGCGTTTCAGGAGGTCAGCGAAAACGAGTCACGACTGGTAAACACACTTACACACATACATAACATACGTAATGACATTAAATTAGACAAACAAGTTCATAATTTCTTCAAATCAACATGAATTATCCTTGATTGATGTCTTTGTACATGTAAACTCTATGCACATTACAGGTGAGATGTTGGTTGGACCAGCAAAAGCTCTCTTCATGGACGAGATATCGACTGGGCTAGATAGTTCTACAACACATCAAATTGTGAACTCGATTCGACAATCAGTCCATATTCTTAGTGGAACTGCTGTCATTTCTCTACTACAACCTGCACCTGAGACATATAACCTTTTTGACGACATTATCCTTCTCTCAGACGGCCTTATTGTGTACCAAGGTCCTCGAGAACACGTCCTAGAATTTTTCGAGTCTATGGGTTTTCGGTGTCCTGAGAGAAAAGGTGTAGCTGATTTCCTGCAGGAAGTAAGTCCTTACAGTTTGAGATTTTTAGGCTTTCGAATTGTATACAAACTTTTGGATGAACCTGTCTTAAGAAAGTTTTATGTCATAACCTAACTGATATTGTTTAAACGTAAAGGTGACGTCTAAGAAAGACCAGGAGCAGTATTGGGTTAACAGACAACAGCCTTACCGTTTCATTGAATCAAAGGAATTCGCGGATGCATTCCGGTCTTTCCATGCTGGAAGGAGGCTAACACAGGAGCTAGCAATGCCATTTGACAGGAGCAGGAATCACCCGGCTGCGCTAACAACGGAAAAATATGGTGTTGGAACTATGGACTATTTGAGAGCTACCTTTGCTAGAGAATACTTGTTAATGAAGAGAAATTCCTTTGTTTACATCTTCAAGATAGTTCAAGTATGTAAAAAAAATCAGCATTTTTTCGACTTTTGTTACAGTATTTAGTATGATTTTGCTAACATTTTGTTCATGTTATTGATGATCAGCTCACTATCATGTCCCTTTTAGCAATGACTGTGTTCTTTCGTTCCAAGATGCCTAAGGACAATGTAGCAGACGGTACAATATTCTCTGGTGCATTATTTTTCGGGGTTGTGACCAGTATGTTTAATGGAATGGCAGAGACATCTCTGACTATAGGCAAGCTTCCAGTGTTCTATAAGCACCGCGATTTCCTCTTCTTTCCCTCGTGGGCATATGCTCTACCTTCTTGGATCCTTAAGATCCCTATAACTTTCATTGAAGTCGCGGTTTGGGTTGCCTTATCATACTATGGCACAGGATTTGATCCTAATGTCGGAAGGTAAATTGGATTAATTTTTCTCATGTCAAATTGGATCACTGTAATGTATGTGTGTGTATTTTTTTCTCTTCGACAGATAAGGCAGTCTGATCAACTGATGAAATGTGTGTGTATTTTTTTTTTTTTTTTTTTTTGCAGGATGTTGAAATATTACCTCATACTAGTACTTATCAGTCAGATGGCTTCTAGCTTGTTCAGAACGATTGCAGCACTAGGACGGACTATGGTCGTCTCAAACACATTTGGTTCCTTTGCCTTGCTTGCACTTTTCGCCTTGGGTGGTTTCGTTCTGTCAAAAGGTACAACTTTTGTAAAACAAACAAGTTTTTCATTTAGCGCGAAATTAAGTAAAGTCAGTGCTTGGATATGCTAATGATTTCTTTTGCAACAGATAACATAAAGCCATGGTGGATATGGGGTTACTGGACATCACCATTGATGTATGCTCAGAATGCTGTTGTTGTCAACGAATTCCTTGGTCATAGTTGGGACAAAGTAGGTTTTCAGGTTTAATCTTCTAGGCAAAATTTGTTGAAAGTTCTGAATCTTTGGGACTAATCATAAGACTTTGTTGTTGTTGTTGTTGTTGTTAAACTTTTTTCCGAGATTGAGTTTGGCCTAACACTTGTAGTTTGATGTCACAGATTGTTCCAGGCAAAAATGAAACACTAGGTGTGATGATCTTGAAGAACCGCGGCTTTTACCCTCAAGCATATTGGTATTGGATTGGTGCAGGGGCATTAGTTGGATTTACAATCGTGCTCAACTTACTCTACATTGCTGCTCTTGCCTTGCTTAATCGTAAGTTGTGCTGTCGAATTACCATCAACCTTGTCACATTATCACAATCATCTATTCTTAGTATCATTAAATTTTTTAGCTTCATGATTTTGAGCTAATGTATTGTATGTCACTACTTATACCCCATATGCAGCATATAAGAAAGCTCAAGCAATTCCAGATGATGATGACGACAAAAAGAACGACAGCAATGGTTCCGTAGAGTTGAGACAACAAGGACATTATCAAGGTGAGCTTCATATATTTCAAAATTTCATGCACATAGGACATGTATGAATAAATCATGAGCAAAGTTTTGATTGGAATGAAATATAACAATGGACCTTAAATATAACTTGTAGGAAATGGAGGTGAAACTATTGTGGAAGCAACACATCAAAAGAAAAAGGGAATGGTTCTTCCTTTCGAGCAACATTCAATAACCTTTGATGAAATACGGTATTCAGTCGACATGCCACAGGTAAATATACGACTAAGCTGATGATTGAGGTCCAAACAATGGTTTTACAGTACCCTTACGCTGTTATCAGTAATAAACGACATCTGACAAGTGAAATACTTTTAATCTTCAGGAAATGAAATCACAAGGTGTGACTGATGATAAGTTGGAGCTACTTAAAGGGGTTAGTGGTGCATTTCGGCCTGGAATTCTTACTGCTCTCATGGGAGTAAGTGGTGCTGGGAAAACAACCCTCATGGATGTTCTTGCTGGTAGGAAAACCGGAGGATACATTGAAGGAGACATTAAGATTTCTGGTTATCCGAAAAAGCAGGAAACTTTTGCTCGAATTTCAGGTTACTGT
Organism: Spergularia azorica; assembly: GCA_038382645.1. NCBI lineage: Eukaryota > Viridiplantae > Streptophyta > Magnoliopsida > Caryophyllales > Caryophyllaceae > Spergularia > Spergularia azorica. The sequence continues at coordinate 14,580,912 of JBBYHQ010000023.1, read as the reverse complement.
GAGCAGAATGATATCCATTCTCCCCATGTCACTGTCTATGAATCTTTGCTGTACTCTGCCTGGCTGCGTTTATCCTCTGATGTTGATACCAAAACTATAGCGGTTAGTATTACTCATTACTTTCTTCTCTTTTTGTTTAAGTTCTACCTAGTCTTTTTCTGTCTCTTGTAATATAAGCTTCCTTGTATCCCCTTGTATTGTCTTCTGAAATGCCCTTCTTGCGCTCTTTTATGTGCGTGTTTAGATGTTTGTGGAGGAGGTAATGGAGCTAGTTGAGCTAGTGCCACTGAGAGGGGCGCTAGTAGGGTTGCCTGGTGTGAGTGGTTTGTCAACAGAACAAAGGAAACGGCTTACAATAGCAGTGGAGCTAGTAGCAAACCCGTCAATCATTTTCATGGATGAACCGACTTCAGGGCTTGATGCAAGAGCTGCAGCTATAGTTATGAGGACAGTTAGAAACACAGTCGATACAGGAAGAACAGTTGTGTGTACCATTCACCAACCTAGCATTGACATATTTGAGGCTTTCGATGAGGTAAAAATTGTCTCTATTCAAGCAAGAAAAGGGTTTCTCACCTTCTTGATGGAGAATTCATTGAATGGCTAACTAATGTAATTTACCTGATGCCTGCAGTTGTTTCTGATGAAGAGGGGAGGTCAAGAAATCTACGTTGGACCGTTAGGACATCATTCTTATGATCTCATCAATTACTTTGAGGTTAATATATGCTCTTCTAATAATTTAACAAGTAGACTTTCCACTTGAACATTTCATTTTGTGTATTTATGTGATTTATACTGTTGATACAGAGTATTCAAGGAGTACAGAAAATCACAGATGGTTATAATCCTGCAACATGGATGTTGGAGGTCTCCACTCCAGGCCAAGAACTAGCACTTGGTGCCGATTTTGCTGATTTGTACAAGAACTCAGACCTGTACAGGTTTGTTTCAAAAGTCACGCTTTTAGTACTCATCTTGTTAAGCATGAAACTCCTAACTGATGTCTGGTAATTTTCGATATCAGGAGAAACAAAGCACTGATCCAAGAGCTAGGGGTACCTAGTCCTGGTTCAAAAGACCTTTATTTCCCCACTCAATTCTCTCAGTCTTTCCTAGTACAAACTATGGCTTGTTTGTGGAAACAACACTGGTCATACTGGCGCAATCCTCTTTACACTGCTGTCAGATTTCTTTTCACCACATTCATTGCTCTTATGTTCGGGTCTATCTTCTGGCAACTTGGAGGCAAGACGTAAGTTAGAAGTTTAAACATGACTGATTGAAGAACAATGCTAGTAATTAAATTGGTCTTGCAGCTTTAAAAACATGCTGAACTTTGCTTATCTATCTTTATTCAGTGATAGAACACAAGATCTGTTCAATGCAATGGGTTCTATGTACGCTGCTGTGCTATTTATCGGTGTGCAGAATGCATCTTCAGTACAACCTGTTGTATCTGTGGAGAGAACAGTTTTCTACAGAGAAAAAGCTGCAGGAATGTACTCAGCTTTGGCTTACGCTTTTGCTCAGGTAACTTAGCGTAACCTTATTCCTTTTGAAAAAAGAGCCAATTGAGAGTGCTAAGAAATTTCATCTTAACCTGTCAGGCCTTGATCGAGATACCATACATCTTTGCACAAGCATTAGTATATGGAGTTATAGTTTACGCTATGATTGGGTTCGAATGGTCAGCTGCCAAATTCTTGTGGTACTTGTTCTTCATGTTTTTCACCCTTTGCTATTTCACTTACTATGGCATGATGACTGTGGCCATCACACCGAACCACCATGTTGCTGCCATCATTGCTGCTGCTTTCTACGGCATATGGAACCTCTTCTCCGGATTCCTCATACCGAGACCAGTAAGTTTTTCTTCTCGTACAGTCCTATATCCTGGACTATGTAAAATTTATCTGATGACACAGTTTATGAAAAACCTGTACAAATTTCTTAAACCTAGTGTCTGTGTTGGTAACGTAACAGAAAATCCCTATATGGTGGAGATGGTACTACTACATATGTCCTGTAGCTTGGACCTTGTACGGGTTAGTGACCTCTCAGTTCGGAGACATAAAGAAGACACTCACAGATGGTGCAGATCAGACAGTAGAAGAGTTTATAAGAAGCTACTTTGGCTTCCATTATGACTTCCTAGGAGAAGTTGCTGCTATAGTTGCTGCATTTGCTGTAGTTTTCGCCTTCATCTTTGCCTTCTCTGTCAAGACCTTCAACTTTCAAAAGCGATGAGGTCGTTTTCTTCCTCGTTGGGACCTTAGCAAACGCGATTTTAGACCCAACACTTGTAAAGGTTT
>JBBYHQ010000023.1:14507539-14578497 GCA_038382645.1 Spergularia azorica | reverse complement strand
CTCTTAAAAGAATCTTGTGGTTTACACAACAATGGCGGTTATTCCACCATTGTTGTTCATCTAAGCTCTGTTTCACACTTATTGATTGATTATGATGTAGTGGTAACTTTTTGGTGAAGTTTGATCATGATCACATGGTTTGTGTTAACAGTGATGGAGGCGAAGGAAGTGAGAGGGAGGAAAACAGATGAATCTTAGCAAATGGCGTAAAAAGTAACGGGAATTGGAATTATTGGATGAAAGTTAGGTAGAGGTCCTGTTTTCATAAATAACTCTACTTGTGTTACTGAAAAAAATTACTGTAAAAAAGAAAAACATGTAAAAAAAAAGTAATATGGTAAAAACCACTCTTATAACAGTGTGTTCTTCGTGTAATATCATATAATGGAGTATTTTATCAATTGAGCTTATAAATAGTACTAGAATAATCGGCTCGACTTTATTTTCCGCGTTGTAATAATGTTATTAAGGATCTGTCTGATAACTTGATAAGAGAACAAGACTTGTAAGAATATAAATATATGATCCATTAAGACTTGTGAGAATGACAAATCCGGACACATAAGTTAAATAAAGGGAAAATATATGAAGAAATAGCTACAAAACTTGTAAGAATATAAATATATGATCCATTAAGGCCCCGTTTGATAGGACTGCATCTTTCTGAACTGATCTGATCTGATCTGAATGACTCTGAACTGATCTGATCTGATCTGAATGTGTTGAAATTTTGATTGAATTTCAATGAATTAGTATCAGTTATGGACCAAATACATTGATAGAAATTTGAACATTTCTGATCTGATCTGATCTGATTTGAATGACTCTGATTTGATCTGAATGATTCTGAACTGATGTGAATACTAATGCAAATAAGTCCTATCAAATAGGGCATAAGCGCCACAAAATAGCGTAAAACTTAGCGTATCAACTATATATCAAGATATAACAAGGTGTAGAGTGTAGATTATCAGAAAAAAAACAGGGAGAGAACACAACAAACTAAATAAAAATAAGTTGACTAGAAAAATCAATGGGTTAAAAACTCATATCGATCTGATCAGTATAACAAGATGCGTAATCTGTCAATAATCGAGATCAATGGTGCCAAGTGCCAAGCCCCAAACAAAGACATGAGATTCTAGTTACCATGCATTATCACAAACACGATAATCAAAACCTACAAGTTGCAATGAAACTAGTGTAAATGATGAACAACCACAATCAACCGAAGGAAATAGAGAAATAGAAAAATTATATGATAAATAGCTTCATTACAAATTCACAATCTTCACGATTAATTAGCACGTAGACCAATGTATTTTAATCAATGAAATAAATAAACGTGTCTGAAGCGTGCATGACAATATAAAGATTCTTGCATAAGATCTTTCAATTATTCTCTCAATTGAATCAGATCCTTGCATGTAGAAGATCGATCTACTTCTTTTTCGCTAAGCAACCAGCATTTGCGTTTGCTTAATTTTAGGTTAATTAATACCATTCGACTTAAGTACGTTATCCACTATATGGCTTTTTAATTCTCGATCAAAGGCCAAAGGGGTGTGATGAGTGTGACTAGCTAATGATCAATCTGAATATCTTTTAATTTTAACATTTTGGTCTCTTTTGGATATTAGGGAAACTGCTGATTAAGATAATGTTGAATGATCATCGAGCTTTAACTTATGCCAAGATTATCACTCATCAATCGATGATTTATAACTTATGCCAAGATTATCACCCATATGATGTCGAGATTATAACACACGAGTCTGGAAGAGTCTCATGCATTCTATGAAGCTACAATATTATTGCATGTGTCATATATATAACTTTGAATCGAAGGAAGATGCAAACCATATACATGCATAATTGCATATATAGGAGTATGCTTCAATAACGTTAATTTATCATTCACTTTTAGTTTAATTTCAACTCTTTAATTATCTTTATGTTTCGGTTTCGGTGCACGTCGTGTACCATAGAATTCTTATGATGAACTACACCTTGTTATATATTATCTTGAACTTGTACGTTTTTCGATAGTTTTAGTTGAGTTAGACGATCATACATGGTTTTGTTAATGTAATACGTAATAGTACGTAGATAGAGATCATATGATGATAATATACACATGATAATTTAATACGAAATAGTACGTAGATAGAGATAATTTTGGTTCAACAATTTCAGACAAAGAAAAATACTTCATTTAAGGAATTAAAGGTGATTTTCATTTCACGTGAAAACTTTAAGCTGGTCGAAATTGAAATACTATGGTGAATATTGTTTTAGCTCAAAAATAGTCAACGCAGCTAAGTTGAAGAAACCATGTTTTTATCGTAAACTATTTTAAATTCAACATTTCGGAGCAAAAAACGAAAATTATTTCAGCCATGTCCATGTGACATACTCCTTGACTGCCAATGTGATGAAAACCTGTGACATGAGAGATGACCTCATCTCATATGAAATTATGATTTTATTAGACTTTTATTTGGAGTACAAGATTAAATATTGGATAATGTCGGTCATGTCAAAAACATAGTACGGACTAATACTAGTACTACTACAACAATTTACTACTACTCAAATTCTCAATATGTGATGAATGAAGTCAGTCATGGAGTGGCAATTATGGCACCTTATTTTTCTGCCTATGGCTGCATGATACAATTTATCAAAATTTCACTCCAATTACATTTAGGTTCGACCTTATTAATTACTCACTCTATTTCAATATATATGACGTTTTCAAGTTACGAGTCAAGTTTTGACTTTCAATTTTATAAAAAAATATTTTGTCAAAAATTATACCATTGGATTCGTTGTGAAATATACTTTCACAAGATTATAATTTCATAATTTTTACCATTATGTTTTGAGAGAAATCGAAGGTCAAAGAAGTGTCTCGAAATATGAGAAAGACATATATTTTGAGAAGGAAGGAGTATATTAGTTGCGCACCTGCGAATTGAATAAAGAATTACAAGGCACTTATTTTAAACATATGGTTATGGTGAAGTTCAACTCGAAACGATCTCATTAAAATGAAACTAATTAATCAGTTTATTATGTTGACGTGTGTGATCCATATAAATTCCGGTGGCAATGTGAATAAATTTGAAGGAAAAAATGGTCCTCCATTGTTTAGGACAGTTGCCCCTATCAATAAGCATCAATCTTGTTCGGAAATGTGGGTTGTTCTAGAAGTCAAAGACGCACCACCTTTTGGCCTTACTCGTCAACAAAGAGTGACACATATCATTAATTGGGAGGGACTCACGTAGACATGGATCGGAGTAGTCGTGTATAAACCTATGTTTTGTTGCGCGATATGTTTTTTTTTTGGTACAAATGAGCAGCTAATGCTGCGGGGGTGGGGGTATGAGGATTTGAACCCGGGGCAGGTTAAGTTTCTAACCACTAGGTCAACCTTGATCCTCTTGTTGCGAGATATGTGCATATACATATTATTCAATCATTGTCACCTAAAAATGGACGTTTGGCTTGTTTCATAAAGTTTATGCGGATGCTCGTTAGATGTGTCGATAAGTTTATTCAAGATGATAGTTAACGTTATCTATGAGAAATTGAGAACAACTACAAAGAGTCAAAGATTCTACATTAGTTCCCTTTGATAATGTAGTTCCCCGGTGGAGATTAAAAAAAAAGTTTATAACTGAGTTAATTTCAAGATCGAGTTAGGTGGTTCAAGTCAGTTTAGGATTGTCAAGTTCGAGTTGGAACGATTAAACTCTAGTCAATTTAATTATAGGATCAATATATACCCGATTTTCTAGTAATTTTGTCTTTATAATAATAACTTAAACTAACATTTTGAGTTATTCTAATTAAATGATTCGAATCGTAATATGGAGTAATAATTTGTGTGAATTGGATCATTTGCAGATCACGTATCAGATTACTTAGTTAGTGTCACGTGAAACTAAATTCAAATCATCATTTGTGGATCAAATTGGACAATCTCTTACTGTGGATTAAATTAAAAATGCCAATTTTTTATTCAGTTTAAATGTCCACGTGGAAACATCGTATTAAATGTACGAGTTTGGATCAATTTTGTCGGGTATAGGTCACAAACTAAAAGCGTGCCAAGTAAGAAGAAAGACATGAAATGGTGTTGCGCGTCTAGAGGGAAGAGGAACATGAAATTCGATTTGTCTGTGACAGTTTTGGCTTTCTAGAAGCCCAAACTTTGGCCAGCTAGCTAGTTTGGCGTTGCACGTTGTTCACGCTAAACACTTCATTTATGAGGGCGTCAGATTTATACAAAGTTTACGCAAATGATTCGGACCAGGTTGCATTATCTCTTGTTTAAACAAAATACTTAATGGTCGCTCGGTTGTCGATAAAAAAATATACAAATGTTAGATTTTTACGAATCGCAGAATATTAAATTGTAGAATTTAGTCAGTATCTTCAAAAAAATTGTACTTGATCAATACGCATTGGCTTAGCATATGAAAAATCAACTTCTACAAAGTGGGTTAATTGTTTATATGATACTCTAGGTTATTAAAAATCTCTTGAATTTTAATACATGTGTTGAATAACGAAATATAATGTTTTCAATTCTCATAAACCAAACTATAATGGGATAGTCGAGTATGTAGACACTCGAAATTTCTTCTATCAATCAACCCATTTGACATCATATTAGATTAATGTTTTTTTTTTGTCACGATTGTTCCCATCATCAATTACTAGAACACTGACCTTGTAAAACTCATAAATAAATACAAATGGATTGAGATCCCCTAGAGTTGAAAAATAACTCTATGTGGTAGAGTTTACTCAAAATGGAAATTTAACTCTACCATATAGATTTATTCATTTCTTTCAAAAATACATTTTCATTTATGTTTTCCACTTATAGTAAACTCTATCAATTTCAGGGAAAAATAACTCCATACAATTAGTCTTGAATCCACAATTAATTTACTAGACCTGGCCACTCTATTAAGAAAAAAGAATTTCCATCCTTTCGTTTCTTTTAATAAGAGTTGCTAAATACGACAAGTTAAGCCATCAAAAATTAATGAAACGGCGACAATTTTCCACCCTCCTTTATCCTAATTTAATTTCTACTTCTATCAAATAATTAAAATTGTTTACATAAAACCAAAATTCATGTGCAAATAATTTCTTTAAAATCTCTCTCAAAATTAATTAGACAATAAAATATTTAATTATGTACGGCAGTCCAACTAACACCCTTTTTCTTAAGTATGAAACTTCGTTAAACTACCATGTGAATCCAAATTACATAAAAATGAAAATTAGTATGTAAGAAACCTCACCTCTTATGTCATCATCATCATAATTCATACTCTTACATTTTAAGTTTTAACATAATCGAATAAAAACAGAAATAATTTGATAATCTTTTTCTTCCTTTTACTCTTTTTAGTAACCATACTGGCAAACAGAGTTGGTCCACGTAACGAAAAAGTTGGTACGTTATATATACACACTCAACACCTAGCGGAAAACCATAGCACAAGATTATTACCGACTTTATAGATATAATAAGCTACCATACTTAATTAATCCGAATCTTCTCTGTATCGTTCCAATTTCATCACATTTTGTTTACACGATACGTTCATATCTTCACGATTTCGTTTCTAATATAATCAACATTGTACGTAGTTTAAAAGGTTGGAGGGTCTTTTAGTTTTTGGTGTATATGAGCAAAAATGGATGGTGCTGATATATCCAAGTTTGGAGGAAGCTTAAGGAGGAATAGTTCATCAGTATGGAGGAGCCAAGGTGGAGATGTGTTTTCGAGATCGACTCGAGATGAAGACGACGAAGAAGCTCTAAGATGGGCTGCTCTTGAGAAACTTCCGACGTATGATCGTTTAAGGAAAGGTATATTGACGACGACTAATGGTGTTGCGAGTGAGATCGATGTTCATAATCTTGGGTTTCACGACAAGAAAAACCTCTTACAAAGGTTGGTTAATGTCACTGAAGAGGATAATGAGTTGTTCTTGTTAAAGCTCAAGGATCGTATTGAGAGGTAATTCATTAAACTCTAATAATAAGTTCGATAAATTCTTGAGTCAGACAATCCTACGGTAGAATAGAGGACACTTAATGAGAACTTTTTAAAAGGTTGACTAGTTCTGTTGTTGTGAGACTGTCTTAGGAATAATCTGCCTTACTTTGATATTTAATAATGTTTATTTTTTGTGTAATTTAAATTATCCGTGTTTAGGGTGGGTATCGAAATTCCGACAATCGAAGTGAGATTTGAGAAGTTGAACGTGGAAGCTGAAGTGTTTGTGGGAGGAAGAGCTTTGCCAACATTTATCAATTTCATCACAAACATGATAGAGAGAGTATTGAACACATTGCATGTACTCCCTAATAGAAAAAAGGATCTCACCATTCTCCGTGATGTTAGTGGTGTCATCAAACCCAAAAGGTGAGAAACTCAATCACAAGAAAAAAAAGCTTTATTTAATTCCACTTCGTTTCTTTGAATCGTTAACGTCTGGTATGAATTCTGTGTTTATACTCAGACGAAATGCTACGATTCAAAAGAACGCGATTATAAAAGAAGGCAAATATTGAATTTTTATTTTTTTCCCTGTTTTTTGTTGGTTTTTGGCAGGATGACTTTGTTATTAGGTCCTCCAAGTTCTGGGAAAACTACCCTTCTTTTAGCTTTGGCAGGAAAGCTAGACAAAGATTTAAAGGTAATTGAAGCTTTCGCAAATTAAAGTTGATGGACATTTTGTCTAAAATTATAATAAAGTTTAGGATGTCATCATAAGAATACAATTTTTGGTCATGTCATTTTGTGGAGTTTAAGTGGTAGCTTTTCCGTACTTCCAACAAAAGGTTAGAGGTTTAAACCGTAATCTGGTTGGTAAAGAGGCGTATACAACGTATGCGAGTATGAACACAATAGACCTTGGGATAATATAAGAGTATCATTTTGACCATTAATTGAACTTGTGAAAGGTGTTTTATGAAGTAACTTTGGCTAAATTCTAAAATGAACAGGTTTCTGGTGACGTGACTTACAATGGGCATACCATGAACGAATTTGTACCACAAAGAACCGCAGCTTACATAAGCCAACATGATGTACATATTGGTGAACTAACGGTGAGAGAAACCCTGGCATTTTCTGCCAGATTCCAAGGTGTCGGATACGGATACGGTTCGTCTTGTTCCCTCCTTTGATCTTAATTCGTACTCCCTCTGCTATTGTGATTCGTTAACACTTGGTCTATAACGTTAACCATCTAAGGAACATATGAAATATTACGTATTTACGTTGATAGCGTTTAATAGAGTATATAAGGGTAAAATTGTAATAATATAAACTTTGTTGTTTCATGAAATTTTCAGAAATGTTAGCTGAGTTGTGTAGGAGAGAAAAAGTGGCTAACATTAAGCCTGATGCTGATATTGACCTTTTTATGAAGGTAATTTATCAAGTTCAAAAACAGGGGGAAAACAGAGGACTCTGTTTTTTATTTTTTATTGTTTTTTAATCTAATCAAAATATGAGCTAGACTAATATTTTACACCCTAAAATATTTTAGGCATCTGCCTCAAAGGGTCCGGATGAGAGTGTTCTTACAGATTACATCCTAAAGGTATAACTTTTTGCTACCATTTCGACATTGTAAGTTTTGTGTGAAACCATTTCACGTCAAAATTTGTATAAAATGTGTTACCTCAGGGTTTTCCTAACGTGAGAGTATTTCTTTCTATATATTCCATGACCACCGTTACACTTGACTTCTTTTCTGCATGAAACTGTTTCATGCAAAACTTTCTTTGACGACTAATTTCATCACAATTTAGCGAAATCTTCTAATGAAATGATGCACAACAATTTCAGATTTTGGGGCTAGAAATATGTGCTGATACCATGGTTGGAGATGAGGTGAGACGAGGCGTTTCAGGAGGACAGCGAAAGCGTGTCACGACTGGTAAACACACACATACATATGACATACTGTATTAACTTAGACAAACAACTTCATAAATTCTTCAAATCATCATTATTTATCCTTGATTGATGTCTTTGTACATGTAAACTCTATGCACATTACAGGTGAGATGTTGGTTGGACCAGCCAAAGCTCTTTTCATGGACGAGATATCGACTGGGCTAGACAGTTCTACAACACACCAAATTGTGAACTCGATTCGACAATCAGTACATATCCTTAGTGGAACTGCTGTCATTTCTCTACTACAACCTGCACCAGAGACATATAACCTCTTTGACGACATTATCCTTCTCTCAGACGGCCTTATTGTGTACCAAGGTCCTCGAGAACACGTCCTAGAGTTTTTCGAGTCTATGGGTTTTCGGTGTCCTGAGAGAAAAGGAGTAGCTGATTTCCTGCAGGAAGTAAGTCCTTACAGTTTGGGTTTTTTAGGCTTTCGAGTTTTATACAAACTTTTGGATGAACCCGTCTTAAGAAAGTTTCATGTCATAACCTAACTGATGTTGTTTAAACGTAAAGGTGACGTCTAAGAAAGACCAGGAGCAGTATTGGGTTAACAGACAACAGCCTTACCGTTTCATTAAATCAAAGGATTTCGCGGATGCATTCCGGTCTTTTCACAGTGGAAGGAGGCTTACACAGGAGCTAGCAATACCATTTGACAGGAGTAGGAATCACCCGGCTGCGCTAACTACAGAAAAATATGGTGTTGGAACTATGGACTATTTGAGAGCTACCTTTGCTAGAGAATACTTGTTAATGAAGAGGAATTCCTTTGTTTACATCTTCAAAATAGTTCAAGTATGTTAAAAAAATTACATTTTTTCGACTTTTGTTACACTTTTTAGTATGATTTTGCTAACATTTTCCTCATGTTGTTGATGATCAGCTCACTATCATGTCGCTTTTAGCAATGACTGTGTTCTTTCGTTCCAAGATGCCTAAGGACAATGTAGCAGACGGCACAATATTCTCTGGTGCATTATTTTTCGGGGTGGTGACGAGTATGTTTAATGGAATGGCAGAGACATCTCTGACTATAGGCAAGCTTCCAGTGTTCTATAAACACCGCGATTTCCTCTTTTTTCCCTCATGGGCATATGCTTTACCTTCTTGGATACTTAAGATCCCTATAACATTCATTGAAGTCGCGGTTTGGGTTGCCATATCATACTATGGCACCGGATTTGATCCTAATGTTGGAAGGTAAATTTGGGTTAATTTTTCTCATGTGATGAGTTACTTTTGAAACTGACACTGTAACTTCTAAGGGCTCTTATACATATTAGGCAGTCTGATCAGCTGATAAAATTTGTGTGTATTTGTTTTTGCAGGATGTTGAAATATTACCTCATACTAGTACTTATCAGTCAAATGGCTTCTAGCTTGTTCAGAACGATTGCAGCACTAGGGAGGACTATGGTCGTCTCAAACACATTTGGATCCTTTGCCTTGCTTGCACTTTTCGCCTTGGGTGGTTTCGTTCTGTCAAAAGGTAAAACTTTTGTAAAACCAACAAGTTTTTCATTTAGCGCGAAATGTAGTAAAGTCAGTGCTTGGATTTGCTAATGATTTCTTTTGCAACAGATAACATAAAGCCATGGTGGATATGGGGTTACTGGACATCACCTTTGATGTATGCTCAGAATGCTGTTGTTGTCAACGAATTCCTTGGCCATAGTTGGAACAAAGTAAGTTTTCGGCTTTAATTTTCTAGGAATAATTTTTTTCTTGAAAGTTCTGAATCTTGTTACTTGCTCCGATCTTTGGGACTAATCATAAGGCTTTGTTGTTGTTGTTGTTGTTGTTGTTGTCGTTATTTTGAATATTTTTTACGATATTGAGTTTGGCCTAAACAGTTGCAATTTGATGTCACAGATTGTTTCAGGCAAAAATGAAACACTAGGTGTGATGATCTTGAAGAGCCGCGGCTTTTACCCTCAAGCATATTGGTATTGGATTGGTGCTGGGGCATTAGTTGGATTTACTATCGTGCTCAACTTACTCTACATTGCTGCTCTTGCCTTACTTAATCGTAAGTTGCTGTCGAATTACCATCAACCTTGTCACATTATCATAATCATCTATTCTTAGTATCATACCTTAATTTTTCAGCTTCTTGATTTTGAGCTAATGTGTTGTATGTCACTACTTATACTCCATATGCAGCATATAAGAAAGGTCAAGCAATTCCAGATGATGATGACGACAAAAAGAATGACAGCAATGGTGCCGTAGAGTTGAGACAACAAGGACATTATCAAGGTGAACTTCATAGAATTCGTGCACATATGACATATATGAATAAATCATTAGCAAAGTTTTGATTGGAATGAAATGTAACAGTGACCTTAAATATAACTTGTAGGAAATGGAGGTGAAAACATTGTAGAAGCAGCACATCAAAAGAAAAAGGGAATGGTTCTTCCTTTCGAACAACATTCTATAACCTTTGATGAAGTACGGTATTCAGTCGACATGCCACAGGTAAATATACGACTAAGCTGATGATTGAGGTCCAAACAATGGTTTTATAGTACCCTTACGCTGTTATCACTAATAAACGACATCTGATAAATGGAATACTTTTAATCTGAAGGAAATGAAATCACAAGGTGTGACTGATGATAAGTTGGAGCTACTTAAAGGGGTTAGTGGAGCATTTCGACCAGGAATTCTTACTGCTCTCATGGGAGTAAGTGGTGCTGGCAAAACAACCCTCATGGATGTTCTTGCTGGTAGGAAAACCGGAGGATACATTGAAGGAGACATTAAGATTTCTGGTTATCAGAAAAAGCAGGAAACTTTTGCTCGAATTTCAGGTTACTGTGAGCAAACTGATATCCACTCTCCCCATGTCACTGTCTATGAATCTTTGCTGTACTCTGCCTGGCTGCGTTTATCCTCTGATGTTGATACTCAAACTAGAGCGGTTAGTATTACTCAGTGATTAGCACTCTCTTTTTGATCAAGTTCTACCTAGTCTTTCTCTATCTCTTGTAACATAAGGTTCTTTTTTCCCCTTGTATTGTCTTCTGAACTACTGCCCTTCTTGCGCTCCTTTATGTCCGTGTTTAGATGTTTGTGGAAGAGGTAATGGAGCTAGTTGAGCTAGTGCCACTGAGGGGTGCGCTAGTAGGGTTGCCTGGTGTGAGTGGTTTGTCAACAGAACAAAGGAAAAGGCTTACAATAGCAGTGGAGCTAGTAGCAAACCCGTCAATCATTTTCATGGATGAACCGACTTCAGGGCTTGATGCAAGAGCTGCAGCTATAGTGATGAGGACTGTCAGAAACACAGTCGATACAGGAAGAACAGTTGTGTGTACCATTCACCAACCTAGCATTGACATATTTGAGGCTTTTGACGAGGTAAAAATTGTCTATATTCAGGCAAGAAAAGAGTTTTGCACTTTCTTGATGGAGAACTTATTGAATGGCTAACTAATGCAATTTACCTGATGCCTGCAGTTGTTTCTGATGAAGAGGGGAGGTCAAGAAATTTACGTTGGACCGTTGGGACATCATTCTTATGATCTCATTAATTACTTTGAGGTTAATATATGCTCTTCTAATAATCAAACATGTAAAAGTTTCCACTTGAACATTTCATTTTGTGTATTTATGTGATTTATGTGGTTTATACAGAGTATTCAAGGAGTACAGAAAATCACAGATGGTTATAATCCTGCAACATGGATGTTGGAGGTCTCCACTCCAGGCCAAGAGCTAGCACTTGGTGCCGATTTTGCTGATTTGTATAAGAACTCAGACCTGTACAGGTTTGTTTAACAAAATTATGCTTTTGGTACTCATCTTGTTATGCATGAAACTCATAACTGATGTCTGGTAATTTCCGATATCAGGAGAAACAAAGCACTGATCAAAGAGCTAGGGGTACCTCGTCCTGGTTCAAAAGACCTTTATTTCCCCACTCAATTCTCTCAGTCTTTCCTAGTACAGACTATGGCTTGTTTGTGGAAACAACACTGGTCATACTGGCGCAATCCTCTTTACACTGCTGTCAGATTTCTTTTCACCACATTCATTGCTCTTATGTTCGGGTCTATCTTCTGGCAACTTGGTGGCAAGACGTAAGTTAGAAGTTAGAACATGACTTATCGAATCAACAATGCTAGTGATTCGATTGATTTTTTGTATCTCTAATGACATGCTGATCAAACTTTTGCTTATTTATCTTTATTCAGTGATAGAACACAAGATCTGTTCAATGCAATGGGCTCTATGTACGCTGCTGTTCTATTTATCGGTGTGCAGAATGCATCTTCAGTACAACCTGTTGTATCTGTGGAGAGAACAGTCTTCTACAGAGAAAAAGCTGCAGGAATGTACTCAGCTTTACCTTACGCTTTTGCTCAGGTAACTTACAATAACCTTATTCCTTCTGACAAAAGAACTAATTGAGATTGCCAAAAAAATTTCATCCTCGAATTCTTTCCTGTCAGGCCTTGATTGAGATACCATACATCTTTGCACAAGCATTGGTATATGGAGTTATAGTTTACGCTATGATTGGGTTCGAATGGTCAGCTGCCAAATTTTTGTGGTACTTGTTCTTCATGTTTTTCACACTTTGCTACTTCACTTACTATGGCATGATGACTGTGGCCATCACACCGAACCACCATGTTGCTGCCATCATTGCTGCTGCATTCTACGGCATATGGAATCTCTTCTCCGGATTCCTCATACCAAGACCAGTAAGTTTTCTTTCGCGTATAGTCTTATATCCTGAACTATGGAATATAATTTATCTGATGACACAGTATATGAAAAACCGGTACAAATTACTAAAACCTAGTGTTTCTGTTGGAAATGTAACAGAAAATCCCTATATGGTGGAGATGGTACTACTACATATGTCCCGTGGCTTGGACCTTGTACGGGTTAGTAACCTCTCAGTTCGGAGACATAAAGAAGACGCTCACAGATGGTACAGATCAAACAGTCGAAGAGTTTATCAGAAGCTACTTTGGCTTCCATTATGACTTCCTAGGAGAAGTTGCTGCTATAGTTGCTGCATTTGCTGTACTATTTGCCTTCATCTTCGCCTTCTCTGTCAAGACCTTTAACTTCCAAAAGCGATGAGGTCGTTTTCTTCCTCGTTGGGACCTTAGCAAACGCGATTTTAGACCCAACACTTGTAAAGGTTTTGCTGTAATCATATACTAGTATAGCGTATACTGTAAGATTCTTTTAGTGAAATGATCATAGTGTAATCATAAGTTTATGTGTATATATTTGAGCAGTATTAAAGTTGCAACTTTGAGTGAATAAGTCGAGAATTGAACTCTAGCATGCAAACAAGAAAAATTAAGGAAAAAAGGGCCAAAAATTCGCCGTTGCCGGGGATCGAACCCGGGTCACCCGCGTGACAGGCGGGAATACTTACCACTATACTACAACGACTTGGTTGACATATGACTTGATTCTTTGTATTTAAAAGAAAAACTGGAAAACAATTTTGTGGGAACAAATGCGCACTTAAAGATTTTGCTAAAATGAGTATTGGAGTAATGAAGAAGCTATAAATTTCTACAAGATGTTTGCTTTTTCGCCAACAAGGATTTGAGCTTGAAATACGGTTATAGACTCGAAAAATGGATTCAACTTTATTTGTAACAGCCGACATAAATGTTCACGAATTTTCATCCCTGTTTTTACGCCTGGTCAATGTCTCTACGTCTTACCAGTTACCGCTTTTTGCCGAACACCTTTCGTAACATCCGTTGAAACGACCCTGATAAATGATATAACGAGATCTTATCGCACATCATAAGTTTTAGTTTGTAAAGGTGTCTGATTCATATTCACGTGACACCGTTTCACGCATAGTATTAGTATATCATCTCAATCTATGCATTGTGAGTTTGTGAGATGTGAAAGCCAATGCAGCAAAGAAATGGTCTTCAATGGACATTGTCCATTGACCATTGCTCACACCCTCCATTACATCGAGAATTCCGATTCAAGCTAACCTAAGTAAGTGTAAATTCTAATGATAACTAAGTAAATATATCAATAAATAAGCGGCTCAATTTCACTTTTAAGTATACGATTTCAGTTCCAGAAAATTTTATCATAATACTTATCCATCACATAAAGCGTTCGATTAGGTCCGAGTCCGATCTAGCCAACGTGACTAGACATACATAAAGGCAAAGACATTTTTCCCGGGGCTTTACCAAGGCTCAAAACTTCTGATACAAGATCACATTTTAAGTTTATTACCTTTCTCACAAAATTGATTTTTTTTAATTAAATTTATCTCTCTATGATTTGTCTTTCTGTGCCCCTTTCCCATCACACCCCTCTATAAAAACGAATCTTTGTTCTCTCGATTTCCCCCAATCTCATGTTTTTGTTCTTCCAATCTCTTGTATAAAACAAAAAAAACCCAACATATTTTATTTTTTCATCACCCAAAAAATCCAAAAACTTTAATAAAAAAAATCATAAAATAAGATCATTTCTGAAATGGGTTTTCAATTTTATTGTTGTTAAATTGAAAACGTACTTTACAAAGAAAGTGATTATTATTATTATCTGGTAGTATTTTGTTTTCTTATTGAGAAAGAACCAAATAAATTGTCTTTTCTGGGTAAAAAGTGCAGGAGCTTTTTCTTCAAAGTTGTATGATTTGAGTAATCTACAAGTAACTTATTTTAGCTTCACATTTCTGAGATGGGTTGTTGTTCTTTTAATTAATTGGTGGTTACCTAACTTATTTATTTTTAGCTGGTATCACCTTGTATTAAAAAGTTAAGTAAACAAGAACAAATTTGTCAAAGTATAGTAATTTGTATTTTTTTTAATCTTAATAAGTGTTAGAAATTGGTCAAAATTGGTGTAAACTGGTCTATTTTGTCAATTTGGGTATTATAAGGATTTGTTGTGGTAGGTAAGTGTTCCAAAATTTCAGGGTATATTGACTTTTGAGTTTATAGTCATTAACATTTTTGAAGGTTTGCAAACATTTTTTGAGATAGAGAGAAAAAATGGGTTCTTATGGGAAATTAGCAAGGAGAGCTCTGGAGACAGAATCACCAGTCATGGTTCAGGTAAAAACAGTAAAAAAAAGTTATGATCTTTGTAAATTTTGATGTTTGTAATGTTTTTTTTTTTTTTTTTTTTTTTTTACCATACCAATATATAAAAAATTTACAATGGGTTGGTGTAGTTATGTTCAATGGCCCTGAATTTTATGTTGATTGGAGTTTATATCTTGTACTAGGTGTTTCAGCAGTAAAAAAATTTTGATCTTTGTAATGTTTTTCAGCATAGCAATCAAAAGTTACAATGGGTTGTCCTGAATTTTATGTTGATTTGAGTTTGTATTTTGTACTAGGTGTTTCTTATGAGTAAGACTTTGTTGTAGTGGAGTTTGTATCTTCTAAATGCATCTATAAAGATTGTTGTTGGTTGTTAAGTTTTGGTGTGGTCTGTGAGATTTTGTTTGTCTTTGAATTTGTGCAGATACAAGAATTGTTCAGGTCTACCAAAGATGCTGTGTCCCTGGCACAGGTTTGTGTCTGCTCTTCATTTCTTGTATTAATTTTGGGTGGTTGTGTGTTCCCCTGTGACTTAAAGTATTGAGTTTTCCATTCATGGCCTATGATCATTTAATTGACAGCTGCTTCGTGTTTATTTCGTTTATTCGTTGGAATCGAGGGAGCTGGCTTCCCTATGGGATAAGAATTAGTCATGGCATGTCCTATGGGGTTGGCTCCTCTATAGAGTTGGAATGGATGGAGCTAGTTTGTGTTTGTTTCCATGATAGGAATTAGTCATGGCATGTCCTATGGAGCTGGCTCCCCCATGGGATAAGAATTAGTCATGGTATGCCCTATGGAGCTGGCTCCCCTATCGAGTTGGAATCGATGGAGCTGGTTTGTGTTGTTTCGGTGATAGGAATTAGTCGTGGCATGTCTTTCGATTCTGATGAATACATAGGTGCAGCCGTGCAGGAGATATGGAAAGTGAGATTAAATTAGTTAAAATTAATATTGAGTTCAACAACGACATTTGTTAAGGTTTTGTAGCTCATAGAGTGCCAAGACTAGTAAAATCATATAATCCCTTTCATGTATCAGTGAGAAAATGAAGTTTCAAAAATCGGCTAGAGGATGTTGTTGTGTCTTTGCATTAACTTAGTCTTCCTTATTGTTGGATGTAAAAATATCAATGAGTTTCGACCACTAATTGCATTTGCTTAATGAGTTTCTCTACCCCAAAGTATAGCAAAAATGTCAGATATGAGGATTTACTGTTTTTCTCCCTTGAGAGTTTG
This sequence comes from Spergularia azorica, assembly GCA_038382645.1. Lineage (NCBI taxonomy): Eukaryota > Viridiplantae > Streptophyta > Magnoliopsida > Caryophyllales > Caryophyllaceae > Spergularia > Spergularia azorica. The sequence continues at coordinate 14,562,181 of JBBYHQ010000023.1, read as the reverse complement.
CCTCTCAGTTTGCACTTTGATGATTTGATGTCACTGTTTTGGAATTTGCACATGTGCTTCTGCAACACGTCAGCTGGTTGCTTCTATGCACCAAAGCTCAATCCTTTTTGTTACTTGCTATGCTCGTCAAAACTTGATTTTTTTTTTCTTTGGAGGGGTTATATCTTTCATTTTCGTGGGAGGCAAAGATTCACATGTTCTTTGGCTTTGGAGTATGATGGAATAAACCAAAGTGACTATCTAAACCGTATGTGCTGCTTATACTGTGTGACTATTCTTACGGTTATTCGAAAACAATCTCTCTATAGTTTGGGGTAAGGCTGTGTAAATCCCATCCCCCTTACCTCACCACTGGCAGGACAGCGGGATCACTCTTTTTTATTGACAGTTTACATTCTCATTCTTTATGTAGGGTGTAGTTTATTGGCAGCCACCAAAGCGAGCATTGGAAAAAGTGAAAGAGCTTGTGTTTGAGCCTCAAATCAGTCGGTATGGTGCTGATGAAGGTATACCTGAACTAAGAGATGCCTTGACGCAAAAGGTACCTATCTCATTTTCGACATTTTCAGACTTAGTGAGGTTATTGGCTAAACCTTGGAGAAGTCCGGATGTTCCTGCATATAGGAAGGATTGTCAATGATGTTAGACATGTAAAAGCTATTCTGGATAATAGTTTGACATGAATTGTTGAATTGGGGAATATGCCAAAATCTCTGCTATAACAAGATAACATCTGTGTAATACATTCCTTCCAAAGATTGTTGTTTTAGACCTAGAAAGCAGTTTGAAACTTTGAATCATTTATTGGACTTCTTTTTCCTTTACTTCCTGTTGTACTATGTGATCAATCATTTATTGGACTTCTTTCTCCTTTACTTCCTGTTCTACAGTGTATATATTGAAGTTACATCAGTTCATAGTCATTTTGTTTGACAAGCTATCCAAGCCTTACCCTTTTATGTGCGATTGTTCCTGACCTTCTTGTATTTTGTTAGTTTTTGCCTTGGAGTCTCTAGTTTGTCATTGTATGTTGTCTGTCTTGTCTCTCTTCAAGTCTTTCATCTTTTGATTCCAGAACTGAAATGAAGTTTGGGTACTCTAGAGTTTAGAACTATGGTCGATAATATATTTTTGACCTCGGACCCAGTAGTAGATATCTTTTCACCACATTCTGTTATAAGCTCCGAGCTACACTTAGAATTTGATATTATCTGTTTGCAGTTGCAAGAAGAGAACAAACTGAACAAATCCAAGGTTATGGTAACAGCCGGCGCAAATCAGGTGAAGAAAACTTGTTGTCCATTTAATTTACTTTAGCTATTAATCCATTTGACCTGTCCCTTCATTTTCTTTTGAGCTTGGTGAGAGTTTGTATATATTCACATCTGCAATGTGAATTATTCATCTCTTCCTGCTATGATGCGTGTGCCCTTATTATCTCCAGTGTTGTATTTGAATAAAGTATGCTGTGATATTTATTTTAGTTCCAGTTTATGGTGTATGAGTTGAACCTGTATTTGATTTAGAATCTCTTGGACTAGGAAGATAACACAAGTAACTAAGATCTTACAAATAGCAAGCTTAATCTTATATGTTTTTATTGCACTGGATTTCTATAGACTTTCTTCAAAAGAAGCTTGTCAATTGATTTAATCGTCCCGGGACCTTAATAGTTGTTTCCGTAATGTCAGGCATTTGTGAATCTTGTCCTTGCCTTGTGTGATACTGGGGATTCTGTAGTTATGTTCGCACCATATTACTTCAACGCATACATGTCCTTTCAAATGACTGGTGTTACCAACATATTGGTTGGGCCTGGTAATCCAGAGACCCTGTACCCAGATGCAGGTAAGAAATCTTACATTCATCTCATACTGCTGACATTTGTCAATTATAGCATTGCAGCAGTTAGAGTCCTTATCTCTGTGCCTTTTCGAGTCGTATTGATCTGCAAAGAGTATTCTGCTTGGTATGCGAAATTCCGAAATCACACATGCTGAACTAGGGCAGCACCGCAGCAGGTGGCTCAAGTTGGTCATCCTGTTTGCATAATCCAGATTTGCCTTTTGATTATGGATAGTTTGACATCCTGTTTAAGATTGTGGACTCGATGTTATATGAGTAAATCCAGAATCCAGATTTGCCTTTTGATTTAACACTTTGAACTTCTAGGGGAAGCTTCGTACAGCCAATAATTTGAGCTCTTTGCATATATATTACTAGTTTACTACTGTCTTTCAACTCTGACGAAATTTTTATGTATCCTAATTGATGGGTGAGTGGACCTTGTTGTGGCCATATATTTCCTTGTATCTGTCATTTTTTTTCTTCCTTGCCTTGTAGTTGTACATAATTGAATTTGAAGAGTTTCCTTAAAACTGTAGTTTCTGGTACTGTTACAAACTATCCCCTTTCTTTTTCTCTACTATCCTATCACCTTTTGCATCATGTGCGCAGCAGGCATCTTCTTTGGACTTGGAAATATAGTTGTTTGTCCGCATATCTTCCTATCGCCTTTTACCTCGCTTATACTAAATCATTTCAGACTCATTTTAAAGGATTGGCAGGAATGAGTTATATTTGTGCTTAGACTCAAAATGCATTTAGTTGTTGTTTTGTATCCATTTATAAGCATGTAGATTAAAAAATCACTTCAAGGTTATTGTTGGTTGGATGAACAGCTCATATACATTTCCAGTGTCTCTTTTCAGTTCGCTTATGTTACCTATTCATCATAAAACTGTTGTGTTTAGGTAAATCATTTAAAGTTTGGTTCAACCATGTCTACTCTCATAATAAGGAATCTTAAGATGGCTTGTTTGCATAATGATGACCATCTTGCTGCTGAAGCAAAATGCAATTCTCCTATAACTTTGCTTCACTACCTTGAGATGTTTCTGCATTCTTTTTGGGTTATTTCTGGACTATTTACAAATAATGTGTTGCTTGTTAGACTGGCTAGAGCAAACTTTGAAGAAATTGGACCCACCGCCGAAGGTGGTCTCTGTAGTTAATCCTGGCAATCCATCAGGGACCTACATACCAGAACCTCTACTCAAGGTCTTCTTCTTCTTTCGGTGCTCCCTAAATTCTTCCTCCCGCATTCTTTGCCCTGTTAGATTCATCCACTTCTGGCTGCAGGACTTTTTGATGTGGAACTTCTACCTAGATGGTTTGATTTCCTTGAAATTAGCTGTAACTCCTCTAACTTGACTCTTCTTTTTCCTGAGTAGAGAATTTCTGAGCTATGTAGAGAGGCAGGATCTTGGCTCATTGTAGACAATACCTATGAGTAAGTCGGATCTGTCTTTACCTTGCCACTGTTAACTGACTTCATTCTTTACACTGTTGGAAGCTTGTATTATTGATTCAGGATTGAGTATCATATCTATATATGCTACTATGCATCATATTTGTTTTGGATGTACTATCTAATATACGGCCGTCGATTCAATAATTGTGTTCAACCTAAGTGTTTTGTCATGCATAGGTAAGACTTAAGAGCTAAACCCTATCCGGCATCAATCTGTAAAAATATGAATTATCTAACATATTTAGTCTAGCCATTTTGAGACTTACGGGCGTGTAAAGTTCATCATATATACCAACTTTATGTTAACGATTAAAGTCGGTTAATCTGATGTTCCAGATTATTGAACTAAAATGGTTGGCTCACTTGGTGAAAGTTCTTTTCTTGATCAGAAGTACTGGTGAATTGCTATAAGATGATGTAAATCGGCCATTCGGGATGGAGGTTAGCGGGGGGATGAATTGGTGAATGCTGTTGTAAGGGTTTTAGTATCCCATGGTCCTACCATGCCCCCATAGCCGTAAGTATGAACGACTGATATTTTTCTGTACCTAAAAAGACTTGAATTAAGACAGCCTACTTTGGTTGACAAACTCTGACTTGAGGAAACAAGCTTCGCCTGCTGTTAAGGAGTGTCTGTGTTCAATAAAAGGAAAGCATGCAGATGGCAGTGATGAAATTCTCAGAATTTCTCTCTCTGTCTTCTTTTTTCTTTTCTTTTTTTTGACACAGGGAAATAAGAACATCTCTTCATCATACATTTTGCCTTTTCTGGTAGCTTCTTCTAGCGATCTCCCTTTTTTGCTTTCCCTTTTATCAATGCTTATAACGTAAATCTCCCCCATTGTCCCATGTTTTCATCTCTCAGTGACCTGTTCCTAAACCCTTTAGCTGCAAATAAGTCATTTGGAGCTTTTAGTTTCAGATGCTGATTCTTAAGTAGCTAATTCTCAGCAAAGAGCCTCCGGCTCTCTGATGGCAAATTAATCACTGTTTGGTTGGACACCCGTTTCATTATCTTGTCAAGATTAGCTCATTAGTAAATAGGAGATTACCTTGTCTGTTTTATTCTGCTATTCTCTTATGTGAAAGTCCTGATAATGTTCATTACTTTTTACATTTGTTCGCTCCTTATCTTTAACTATCTACTGTATTCATATGTCGATCTCAGAGAACGATTCATGTTAGCCGGCCCCAAATCATTTTGGGATTAAGACTTGGTTGTTGTTGTTGTGCATCGCTCTGTTTTCACCAAAGTTGGTACTAGTATGTCTATCTCATGATGACTTCCATTGCAGATACTTTATGTATGATGAACGGAAGCACTCATGTATAGAAGGAGATCACATAGTCAACATTTTTTCGTTCTCAAAGGCCTATGGAATGATGGGATGGCGCGTTGGATATGTAAGTTACCTGTCTAAGCTTGCAGTACTGTAAAATTCATCATAACTTCTTCGAGCTATCAAATATCTGATTTCTCTAAAATGCATGATAGGCTCTTGATGTCAATTATTAGTCAGTTGGAAAGACAATAACAATTTCGTCAATTGATGTCCTTTAATCTGCAGATAGCGTACCCAGACGGGGTAGATGGTTTCTTAGCTCAACTCCTCAAGGTACAGGATAACATCCCAATTTGCGCGTCCATTATTTCTCAGTACTTGGCTCTTCATTCCCTAGAGGTTGGATTAGATTGGGTGAAGGATCAAGTGAAAGACCTAGTCAAGAACCGAGAGATAATAAAAGAAGCCCTCGCCATTCTCGGAGAGAACTCAGTGAAAGGGGGAGAAGGCGCCATCTATTTGTGGGTGAGGCTCCCTGACGCCTTCCAGGACGACTTTGAGGTTGTGCGCTGGCTTGCTCGCAGGCACAGCTTGATCCTAATCCCAGGAAGTGCGTGTGGTTGCCCGGGACACCTGAGGATATCTTTTGGTGGTATGCCGGAGGCTGACACTGCTGTTGCGGCTGCGAGACTCAGAAAAGGCTTTGAGGAGTTGCTGAGAGATGGTATGGTGGAGGGGTGATTCCCAAAAAACATACTGAAATAATAGCATTTATCATTTAAATCCATTTGAAAAAAAAAAAAATTAGTATCTTCTGTTGTAAAGAATTGTCCTTGAGGTAAAGTGATTTGTAGATGACTGTAATTCCTGTCATTTAAGAAGAAAATTAATGAAATCATTTGGAATATAATGGGATGATTTTGTGCATTGATTGGTCCCTTAAACATTGATTGTGAACATTGATTGTGTAACAAAATCCTGCCTTCAGCAGTGTTGTTACTGGAGGTTTGAACTCTGAAGTGGTGTGGTCCTTCATTCTCATTGCTCGTCACGGGGTTTTAATCAAGGTGTAAAAAAAAAATGCCAAACTCATTTGTAATGTAAATAATTTATTTGTGGCGAAATAAAAGTTCATTTTTAATTATGGCTCGAAATCCATCATGACTGAAAATGTCATTGTCCTTGTACATCTACAAATACCTATAACCGAAGTAGGATCATGCATCCTTGTACCCAAAATGCTCAAAAGTCCAAAACCCAAGCAGAAATCCATAGTCGACTATACCATACAATATTCAATTTCGACTAAGATTTCAAGGTTTAACTCATTTCATTCGATTTCGATTTCGATCTCGACTTATCTTATCTTATTAGCTTAATCATCTCTTTATTATGGCCATACATAATCATACAACGAAAGTTTGATTAAAAGTCAAAACTTGAAAACTTGAAATTTTTTGGCACCAAAACATTTAGATGAGCAAAGATCAGTTATGACCGTTGGATTCCCACTACCCGACAAAATAAATACTCCTCTACCAAGTAAGAATCACCAGCTCACTTCGACGACCGCACGCATTTTATTTATAATAAGGTCAAAAATCAAATAAAATAAAATTCCGCCACCGTTACTCCGGTAAACATCCCAGGGGCAGAACAGTCATTTCACACTCCACAGCGTCGTCGTCCCCGCCGCCGATTCCCCCCAATTCTCCACATCGGAAACCCTAATTTCCGCATTTCGAAAAACCCTAATTCTACTCAAAATCGAAATCTCATTTTCTTCTGGAGGAGAGAGAAAATGGTGGAAACGTCGTTGACGGGATTACAAGACCATCTGAAACTAGCGAGGGAGTATGCGGTTGAAGGACTTTACGACACCTCCGTTATCTTTTTTGACGGCGCTCTTGCTCAGATCAACAAGTAAACTTTTCTCCCAATTTTTCTGATTTTTTTTTGTTGTTAGATTTGACTTATTTTTTTTCCTATTGTTTTCGATTAATTGTTGTGCGTATTTAGTTGAAAAGTGATAATGTAGTATGATTGGAGGAGATTTGAGCTTGATTGTTACGCTTTACGATTATTTTTCGTTGAGATTGGTTGCGAATATTGGTGGATTGTTAGTGTAGTTGCATTGTTAGTGTTTGTTGATTTGAGTATGGATGTTGTAATTTGGTTAATTTGGTGTGGAATGATGCGATTTCGAGTTTTCGACTGTCGGAGGTTTCGGCAGCTGAGGTTTGGAGGATTGGGAGCTACCTGAGGTGTGGTTAGTTTAGGTTAGGCGATTTGTCGAAAGCTGCCTCTGCTGGCAGGAATTGTAAGCTCGTTTTTAGGAACTCGTGTTTGCGCGAAATAGTTGTACTGTGTAGAGTTGGTTAGGGTATATGTTGCTGACATGGTGGATTGCGCGTTTGTGGAATGTGGTGTAATGTGTAGATCGGATGTCATTTCTAGCTGGTAATTCACAAAATGGAATTTGATTGGATGTTGGAACTCGGGAGTGTCATCTCTATCTGGTTATTGACGAATGTTTATGGTAAAGTGATGCTGTTTAGGGATCGGTAATCTCTTAGATGGGATCTTGTTCTCAGTTGCAGCAGTCAGGAACCAGGTTTGAGGGGAATGTGAAAACTATGAGCTTTAGATCGTCCAATGAGTTGTTAAACTTTTGCCCCATATTGAAGAAAAGAGCAGAAGTCTCATCAACCTCTTTTCGCCAATAAATATTAAAACTGAAAGGATGATGGAGTTTGTTAGATAACACTGATGTTAATGATAGAAGTTAGTGAGGGGACAAGGTAATCAGATAGGAGAGTTTAAATTGATTGATAAAACTGGAAGAAACTTGACTGAACAAGACCAAAGCTTTGATAAAATTAAGGATGGAAAAAAGAAATTTGAATATGCATTGTTTTGAGAAAATACTTAGACCAGGTTTCTTTAAGTATGCATTTTTGTTACGATTCCACTCATAATTGATTTTCTAGATACAAAATGGTTGAGTTCATGAGATGATTTCTTCATTTTTTTTTCATTGAAACTTTTCCAGGCACTTAAATACTCTTGACGATCCTTTAATGCGTTCGAAGTGGATGAACGTGAAGAAAGCGATCACTGAGGAAACTGAAGTTGTAAAGCAGTTGGATGCAGAGAGAAGGTCTTTCAAGGATACTCCTGTGGGTCGACGCCCTCCTTCACCACCCATCTCAACTAAGTCGTCATTTGTCTTCCAGCCTTTAGATGAGTACCCAACCTCTTCTGCTAATCACATGGATGATCCTGATGTCTGGAGGCCACCAAGTCGCGATACAAATAGAAGGTCGACAAGGTCTGGTCAAGTTGGCATGAGAAAGTCACCTCAAGATGGAGCTTGGGCTCGGGGTCCCGTGACTGCAAAACCTGGTACAACAGGCCGTGGAACAAAAGCAAACAGTTCTTCTAAGTCTGGGCCTGGAGCCCGTACATCTGCTAGTGGTAGGAAAGGTGCTGGATCTGGAAAATCAAGCAAAGGGGATGCTGCAGTAAGTATCTGGTGGTGTTATCTCCAGTTCAAATTACCTGTTTTTGTGCACAAATTCTTTAATGTTGCTGACTTTTATTCCCCTCTGATTAGCAACTGATATTTTTTTTTTTTTTGTGTGTGCGTGTTTGTTTTTGTTATATTGCCTTAGTAACTAGCATATGCTTGGAGTTGGTATTAAAAATATGCTTTAGTATCTTAGGGTGAGCCTTATCCAAAAAAAAAAGCTTGGTGCCACACTAACCAATCTCCCCAACCCATTTTTCAACTTCTTGTTATTGTTTGTTATTTATCCCTCTCATCCCTTTCAAACCCCACTAATTTTCTCTTCTTTTTTTTTACTCATTATATCTTTCAAAGAAGAAAAAGATTCAAATAAAATTCTTTCCTCCTATCTTCAAAGGTAGCATATTCTGCTTTTTCTCCTTGTTTGAGAACCATCTCAACCAAAAGTCTAGACTATTGGTTGATGCCCCATAACTGGTGTAATACTTAAACACGCCCCCTCACACGAATGCCCTTTGGGCTTGAAGCGTGGAGATTATGCACAAGCCCGCCCACCATGTGCTTAAGAGTCCACTTTAAAGGAGTTGGCTACCAATACCATGTTAGAGAACCATCTCAACCAAGAGTCTAGACTAATGGTGGAGGCCCAATAATTTTTGTTGTTGCATTGAAACATATATATGTTTACTAATCTGGCTAACATTGAACTTAACAGTCCTTTGGTACTGTCCTCATGGCATGTTGCCCTTTCCTATTTTGGTATGATTGGGTCCAACCTCTAAGAGTAAAAGATGTGTTGGTAGTGGAGAGAGAACTGAAACATATCTTTATCCAGTCTCATGTTCTGCTCCTTTTTTGTATCAAATAATTACTGATTTGAGAAATTTTTCAGAGTGTTGATTCTGAAGATGGAAAGTCGAAAAGGGGGCAATACGAGGGCCCTGATGCTGACTTGGCTGCTATGCTTGAGAGGGATGTCTTGGACTCTACTCCTGGAGTAAGATGGGAAGATGTTGCAGGGCTGACAGAGGCAAAGAGACTACTCGAGGAAGCTGTTGTTCTACCATTATGGATGCCAGAATATTTCCAGGTAAATAACCTTGTTTGTGTTGTTGCTCGTACAACAAGAATGGCAACCCCCCCCCCCCCGGCATTCCGTCAGGCCAATTTAAAGGTCAAAGAATATGAAGAATTGCTTATGTGGTTCAAAGGATAACTGGCTGAACCATTTGAAAGCTCATCTGTAACTCTAGTGAATGTATGCAAATGCAAGATTTCCCCAACCAGATTCTTAAAGCATTAAACAAGTTTGGCATTTTATATAATGCAGTCTCTGTGGCACAACTTGTAGAAAGACATTGTTCAGAGTAATGGTGACTACTAATATATTTCTACTCTTCAATCTTGGTTATGGAAAACCGAGACTACATCCCATCCCATTATGTGATGGCTTCCTCTCCTATGAGTCCTATCTCTTTCATGCATGATTGGTTGGTCGCAAGACTTGACTCATCACTTCATCAGTCATCAACAGATGAAGTTTAGGATATACTTGTGAACCCATTGTTAGCTTAAAACACGTATCTGCTTTCCTTACACCTTGAAGCCACGGTTTGAGTTCTTTCCATTTTTGGCTTTATTTTTGTAAACAGCTGACACCCTCTTGGTGTTTTTAGTATGAATTTGTAGGTTAAAGGAACTTTTATTTTTGATCCGTAGGACCGTATCTGACAAGCTGTACAATATTAACACTTTTGGCTGTGTCAAATGGTGTATTCTTCACGACGATGACCCTTAATTTTTCTTGTTTCAAACTAAAATTGATCTTAAACTAATGTTACCAACTTCTGCACAATATTGTTATTTATTCTGCTGCATTTATCCTGCAACTTGCAATCATCGTCAATGGCGGGGGTGGTATTTCAAACTTTCTTGGCCTGGTCAATCTATACAATATTAACTCTTATTTCATCCCACATTCCCACGAAATCCCCTCCTTTCTCACTATCTCTTCTCTTTAGTGTAAATGAGTATCTAGAATCATAGAAAATTAGTAGTTTTAGGCATTCACTGCAGTTAGAGGATTTAATTTCCGCCTTGAAAAGTTCTGTCAAGTGTTGGGAGTCAGTATAAAGACCAGTAGATGTAGCCATGTATCTTAGCTCCCTTCGAGGATGCTTTTTCTTTCATCATTTGACATATTTTTTCTTTCCAATCAGAAAAAGAATGTAGCCATGTATAATTCAGACTCGCATTCTGGGTGAGGGAAATATGTAAGAAGAGAATTAGAGAATAGAAATATAGAACAAAGGTCCTTGACAAGCTCTCTGCACATCAAATATCACGTCTTTGTTACTTTTTGGTATTATAGATTTTATAGTCTTAGACTTGTTGTTAAGGAAGTAAGGAACCTTTGCTAAAACTTGAATTTTCTTTTATTATACAGGGAATTAGGAGACCTTGGAAAGGAGTTCTTATGTTTGGGCCTCCTGGTACCGGAAAGACACTTTTGGCTAAAGCTGTTGCCACTGAGTGTGGGACAACATTCTTCAATGTTTCTTCTGCTACATTGGCTTCAAAATGGCGTGGAGAGAGTGAGCGAATGGTTCGTGTGCTGTTTGATCTTGCTAGAGCTTATGCTCCTAGTACAATCTTCATTGATGAGATTGATTCTCTTTGCAATTCTCGAGGGTAAGTCTTTCTTCGCTGGTCAGAGTTTGCATGCACTGAGGTATCTTTAAAACTAAGTTCAACTTTTTTTTTTTTTTGAAACCTGGAGTGGATTGTTTTTTCATGGGTGAGGCTCTTCTGGTTGCATAATGATAGCCCCCAAAATTACCATTTCTGATCTTTGCTCCTGGTTCCTCCCCCAAATACATTTTTGGATGTCTTTGCACTGTGCCTTTTTTTTTTTTAGTTCTTATTCCCTTTATCCCTTATCATCATTGTTTTGTTTCTTTTCTTTTTATTTAAGGTTTTTGAAAATACAAGGTCTGGGGAATAGCTTTTTTTTGTATTTTTTTTTTTTTTTTTGTTTTTGGGAATAGTTAGGTTCAGCATTTGACTGCTTATGGTTCTCTTCCCAGGGCTTCAGGAGAGCATGAATCATCTAGGAGAGTCAAATCTGAGCTGCTTGTTCAAGTTGATGGTGTAAATGTCAGTTCTTCCGGTGAAGATCGTAAGATTGTCATGGTCTTGGCAGCTACAAATTTCCCTTGGGATATCGATGAGGCACTCAGGTATTACTTATGTTCTTCATATGTGGGTATCTCTGATTCCAGCAGTTTAGCTTATGTCTGTGTTTACTTCTCCTGACCTGATGTGCCTTTTAAATGGTTGTTGATGCAATACAGGAGAAGATTGGAAAAACGTATATACATTCCTCTCCCAAGTTTTGAGAGTCGCAAGGAGCTTATAAAGATTAATTTAAAAACTGTTGAGGTGAGTTTAAATCCTCTGAAGTTTAAAGGTCCTCCACCTGTTTATTTTGATTGCAGATGCTGTCATTTACATGGCATGTAAAGAAGTAAGACTGTCTAATCGTAGCTGTTATTTTGGCTATCTCTCACATTCGTGACTAGTGTGGTGTGATTTATTGCTGAGTTCAAGTGATGAAACTCTTAACGGCTTGAAGATGTTTTGAGAGCTTTCCCCTGTTTTAGCAATGAATTCTCCATGAAATGGAGGAGCACTTGTAGAAAATGCAAAATATGTGTTGGGACTGATATAACCTTGTTTCTTTCACCAGTTTAGGCATTGCAAGCTTTTTATCACTAACTTAGGAATGGGCCGTTTGTACAAAGATGAGCACATTACATGCTATTATATTTGGCAGTTATCTTAATGTGAAATCCAAATGTGTTATAGGTGGCTACTGATGTCAATATTGAAGACGTTGCTCGACGAACAGAAGGTTACAGTGGAGACGATCTGACAAATGTCTGCAGGGACGCTTCTCTGAATGGTATGAGGCGTAAAATTGCAGGCAAGACCAGAGATGAAATCAAAAGCATGTCCAAGGACGAAATCTCAAACGATCCAGTTGCTATGTGCGACTTCGAAGAAGCCTTGAGAAAAGTTCAGCCTAGTGTCTCAGCTAATGATATTGAGCGCCATGAGAAATGGCTTTCTGAGTTCGGATCAGCTTAGAAATGGCTCATAAGTTTCAGCAACGACTAAAGCTTTACTGTTAATTTTCATCCCTAATCGATTTCCTAGGTTACTTTGCACTCATCTCGTGTATGAACATGTTGAGAAATTGAGAAAGCGTGTTTTTTCATATATTTTTTCCCCCTGTAATCATCCAGCCATGTACCGCACTCTGTATGCTCCGTAATGTATTATTATTAGAGTTCCATACCCTGTAAAAATCTGATTATTTGGCCGGTTGAGAGGCAAAAGCTTGTGTTGACAGTCCAATAGTTTTGGCTGCTTCTTCTGCTTGGGATCTTATCTCTTGATTGGTGGGTTTCATTCTCGATACTCGCCTTCCACAATGTCTTAACCAGAGACGATATGTGGAAGGGTGATACCAAAACATAACATGTAAGCACAAGCTTGTTTTCTTCAATGAGTCACCGTGTTTATTCTCGCTATTGGACTCAATACAATTTTGATGGGCACTGCTATGTGTAGCATTTCGATTCAACGAAGTGTTGATGATCGGAGTCATTGCTGATCTCATTTGCCCAATTCATACAAATACTCATATCAATCTTGAGTTAGAAGTTAAAATTCTGACTTGCACCACTAAACATGTTTTCACAATTATATAAAAGAGTTGTAGAGTTCTCGAACGTGTATACCTTCAACGATAGATTTGCCATTTTATCTTTCTGGTCCCACCTCACCCTTCTAGACGCTTTATACATATGGAGGATGTTGATAATAACAACAGACCGAAATATGGAGTTCCTAGTATCTTATATACTCGTAAGTAAAACTCAGTATTTATGTTTTTTTTTTTTTTTACTCGTAAGTGAAATCATTTATTGCTACGCTACATACTTATCTATCGTGCTACATACGTAACAATACTCTATGTACATGAACTTAGTTCAAAATTTTGGGTTGTGTATCAAGTCTGGGCAAGCTTTTAACATGTATGTATATCCGAAAATTAGTTTAGAGTTGAATCTAACTACAAAAATTGCTTAATTTGTAAAAGTTTAACACGATTCGTCAAATCAAATCCCTCATTCATCTAATCATCTAATCTAATTATACTATATTTTTAAACCTAAAATCAAGTCTTTACGGGGAGGACAGTACACTTGGCATCTATTAAATGGATATTACAACGAAATTATATAATATGCTAGTTATTAGCTACTTTATGGAAACATTATAATTTATGGTAATAAGTTAGCTAATTATGGTAATAATTTAATATATAATGTTACATAATGGGCGACGGGATAGTGGAACGGAAACAGAATAGTATAACGGGTGACGTGATGATTGTATGGAGATGAAATAGTTTAACGGGTGACGTGATGATGGAATGGAGATGAAATAGACGTAGAAATGGAAAGAAAATAAAAATATGATGAATTGAAATAAATAATAATATGATATGATAGGCGACAAAAGTTGATCGAAAATATTAATATAAAATATCATTTGCGCAAACCGGGTATGCAAAGTGCAAACTAGTAATGTATACTCCGTACGTAATACGCATACACGAGTGACTGAATGAAAGATTTTAGAGCGCCACTGGTTGATGATATTCTGATGTTAATATATAACTGTTGATTTGAAAAATTCATCAATGGAGTTTTTGGTAGGAGAATTCAATGGATCATTAGATTCATATCATATTGCTTCTTTTTTTTTTTTAGTTCGTTCGTTCTACAGTGAAGTCGGCCATAAAAAATTCTACAACAAGATGACAAATAAACCTTTTTTTTTCGTGGATTTCCCAGATTATTGTAATTTGTGAAATTGGTGTCTTTAGCTGAGTTCTTCAGGAAGCAAACTTGGCTCTTGGAAACCAAGTTGAGCTATGATCATAAAATATGATTATCATCAACTCTCTGCAAAAATTCAAAAAAGCCGATCCTTGTATTATTAGGAATGCCCCATTCTTCGACGAAAAGCGACTGAACGTCATTATACTCCTCACCTCATGTATACTAGTGATCCCTTATGTTTGGTAGTAGTGACCTCGATCGAGTTTGAAATCGATAGTCCTTTTAAAATTCCCTATGTATCTTTTATTTTAAGATTTCGAGTTCAAATTACGGTAGCCCCTATGTTATGTTGTGGAATATAGGCAATAGCCGATCCTAGCTGCGCACGCATAAGAAATACTAGTATTTCATCAAGCCAAGTTTTAACGTATGTCCATAAGGTGTTTAGTATTGAAAACTCGCTTAGGGTCCCGTGATTCTCCAAGACGACTCTGATTGATATTAAACGTAAAAGATTTCTTACTCGATTTCATCATACTTTATCAACATGCCTAATCATCCAATTAATCCAACATATCGGAGAATTGTTGCCGCATGCATCTTTTCAAAACATGCCAATTATATTCTAGATTTTCTGCTAAAAACTCTTATTAGAACACTTAAATTTCGTCTACGTACCAAACTCAGGCTATTTCAATCCACAATTTCACACTCTTTTTGACATAAAAGAAACACAAGCATTAACCCAGCATATTATTATATGATTGAATTAAAGATTTTGAGTTTTTGGCTCTGAGAATGCAACTATATAATGTTAATATTCAATGAGCACAAAATGATGAATTCCAATATAACCTTCTTAGGCAATAATGCTAGTGGTCCATACTGTAGACAATTCATTTTTCTAATGTACACATGGTACTATAATTGAGTTAGTAGATAATACTAGCAGTTTTAAAACTAATGCAATAGAAATTAGTAGTAAAGTAGATGATGATGTAAAATTAATTACACTAGCATTATTATTTTTCATTTTACAAATAAATATACCACTGCGATCTCAATTTACTACTACTAACGCAATTTTACCACCACATGTATGTATTGTAGATTTGTAGACAAATGACCGTGTCTATACTAGTCTGTAAACCTCTACCAATAAACATTTAATTTTACTACCAATGTTTTTCAATGCAAATTAATTTTACTATCATGCCTTAAATTGGTTTTACTACCATAGCAAATTATCTTTGTCTAAACTTTGAATTTGTAGGAACGTCATGAATGAATATAACTGCATGCATGCCGCATCAATTGGATACTATCACTACCATTCAATTAGTACTAACCAATTGTAGCTATATATGTATATATATGCCTGTATTACTTGAACATTTCACCGGTAACCTGTGTGCTAGAGATATATAGAAATAGGGAATGCTCGAGGCTTGTGTACGTCAAATTATAATTCATTTGTCCATTATTATGGTCACTAGCTAAGGTGACAATGCATGTGTCCCATGCATGTTCTATTAGTCTTCGCAATGTTTTTAATTGACCTTTTATTGGATCATCTGAAAACCGTATTTCTAATCATTTTAACGACATGAGTGAATAACATCATACATATATACTCTCTCCATTTCATTCAATTGTTTACGTTGGGACGGGATTTGTGAGGGGAACACAGACCCAACGTAAACAATTGAATAAAATGGAGGGATTACAAAGTCTTGGAGTCACTGGTTGCGATTATAATATTATATTAAATGTATGGACGTTAGACTCGAATAAGCTCCCTACTAGCAAGTTAAGTGTGTATGCAGCAGCTAGAAGCGGCACATGTATGTGCAACTAACACCCTGCAAAAATCTCTATAGTTGCAGGGTATTACATGTTGCATAGTTTACAGTTTGTATTACTGTCTTAGCTGTTCAGGAATCATATACTCTCGACATTGTTTAGTGTAATTTTGATATATGAATCAGAGGCACAAATTCATGATGAAATCAGAATATCAAAGAGTAATGTTCATCGAAAACATTGGAGTATGTTTCCCGGAAGTAAGAGAGGAGAGACTTGCAAGAAGATGACATAAACCAATCAAGCAATCAAGCTAATAGGTTTTACTCAGCTACCACCAATCGTTTTTGCGGAATACTTCATTCATATTCACCTTTCCCGTGTAGTGTACTACTTCTATAGATCGATACACAAACAAAAAGTGATAACTTAACTATGAAAGAGTATAATTTAGTGAAAAACAATAGTTTCTTCGTTCGTACGTACTACTTCTCTTCAGCCCCATTATTTATATATAGTATATCACAGCCAGTTAATTTACCGATCATTATTTCATTATATATGTGTCTTGTGTATATAGGTACACATATGACATATATCAATTGGTAATTAAGACTTATCTAATTCATGCTCTTTAACAACAAGCTAAGCACCATGATTGTATGAACGTAAACTTGTAAAGAGAGTTAGAAGGACGATAATATTCAATTTATTAGCACAATAACAACCCAAGAGAACGGATTGATCCGTACTCTTGAAAAATAATGATCAGAAAATTTCAAGATGATATATATTTCCTAACTAACTTTTCAACAAAAATGATAAATGCCCTTTTATTTCTGAGACAACCCAAATCTAGGAATCCCATATAACATGAAGAAAATGGCAGGATAATTGTTGTCTGCCAGATTTCTGCAATATTAGTGGTGGATGACAGAAGAAATGATAATAATGTTCTTAACTTTTATTTACAAAAACAAAAATGATAAGCCCACCCATGTTGATTTTGTCTACATGGATAACTCTAATTCTAAGGGTGCTCATTGGTTTTCTCATAGCATGTGATTGTACAACCATGATGTGACACTCGAGGTCTCCATTGTCCAATCATCTTGGATTTTTAGTTTTTAATATGGATTTCGATACATATTATGCTCAAGTAGTAAGCTTAAATAATGGTGAAAATAGTGTCAATTCGATCTTGAATGATTGGTCCAAAGAGTTCTCTAACTTCTAGTAATACATGATATCATGATATCCTTCATCAGATCTCTTCTAATCATTATGAATTTCCTCATAGAACGGTTTCTTCATATTATAGTATTGATAAAATTAACACAAATTTTGTCACAAAAGAATACCTCAACTATGTTTATCTTTATATAATAGTGCTAACAAAACTTACACAAATTTTGTCACACAATGCTACCTCAACTATTTTATCATTGTCGTCGTGAAATCACATGATAGTGCTTGATTGTGGCACCATACAACAAATATATAGTTCTATGACGAAAAGTAACCAACTTATTAAAATAAGCCAAGTAAGTAGCTACTAGAGGCCATCATGTTACTTTTATTAAGGGTAACGTAGTAGAAGGACGCTGGTCGAGATTAATAATGCGTATATACAATAACAGCTTGCCTAAATCTATGTGTTAGTTATTTCATATTCAGAAAATGCTTGAAAAGTAACTTTTTGAATATTAATTGCATTTCATAAAGAAAACAAAATATTTGACGACCTTAATTATTTTTATAATATTATTTCATTGATAGTAAAAAAGACATATGAAAATAAATGTTAATGTAATAGTGTAATCAAAGTGTCGCCAAAAACGACCAAAAGTCTTTTATTACCGATGTTGCTTTTCTCGTGTTATTACCAATCAACATATATTCTAATGTTTACCCAAACCATAGGGAAAGCAAAAGAAATTATTGATTTAGCTGTCTTATAGCAAATTTGGAGCTAGGTAGGGTACTAAAATTATGGAGGAAAAATTGGCCGTATTTGGAAACCCATTTAGGAGGTGATAGTACTAATTATAGTAAGGCTAGCAATTCAAGCTCTAGATCCTACACTTAATTTTCCAAATATAACCATTTTTATTATAGTGGATTCCTAGCAAGAATTCAACTTTCACTATCGTGTGAATGTGAAAAACAAGGCATCCTTGTTGCAAAATTTGTCGTAGACGGGTCAATCCCAATCTTAATCTTATGGTCCAGAAAAAATAGATCGTTATTTTACCAATTTAACAATCTAATTAAAATAGATTAACTTTCTTAAAAAAAATGCCTAATAGGCTAATAACTAGTCAATTAGCGAGTCAATAATGTAATATCAGATTGGTTTATGGAATAATAAAATTGGGACAAATGATTCACAATAGTAACAAAAATTCTATTATACTTGTCAGTATTTGACAATTAGGATAAGGATCAAAATCAGGACCGTTAAATTAGGATAAGATAAATTTCAGCAATTTAATTGAACTTAACCATGGTTAAAAAAGTTTCTATTATACACCCGACCACACCGGATTACAAAATATAATATTTTTTTATCTTCTCAAAATATTTTTCCCTTAATTGATTTGATTTTGTCTATCTAATGTTATCTTGAAATATTTGTTTAAATAAGGAAAGGAATTTGATTAATTCTAATTTCAGGAAAAAATAAAAAAAAATGATATATTTGTTTTAATGGTGCGTATGAGACCAGCCATCGACGTCGACGACTTCCTCCTCGAATCCTCCTCCGACGTCGACGGAAGCCGTCCCAACTGATTCCGTCGACGGCTTCCTCCTCGACCGCGGCTTCCAGATTTTCATCACCGCCTATCCCGAAGCTGAGAAGCTTCTCGATCACTCTTCTTTAAACCTCAAGAAATTCTACTCTGGCGCGCGCGTCTACCATAACAATCAGTTCCACACCGTATAGCTGATCCTTTCCGCCACTTCTTTGATGCTCTTCCTACTTTAACCAATCCGATGGTATCAATTTTCGATGAAATCCTCATTTTTTTCACCACGGTAAAAGTGATCCGATCGGTAATCTGAGAATGATATTTTTTTATAGTGATGAATTTACCATGCTTGAGTATTTGAGATGGGTCTGCAATCAGCAATTGTGCACTTTGAAATAAAAGAAATGGGTTTAATTTGGTTGATGGCCTCTGAATTTTGATCGGGTGATCTTAGTAATTTTTTTTTTTAGGGGGAGTTATTTGTAATTGTTGATATATATTTTAATAAATCTAAATTAATATTTTCAAAAGATTATATAATATTTATATTATTATTTAATTATTAACCATGGTTAAATCTTATCCTAATTGTCAAAAATTGACAATTACCATAGAATCAAATGCAATAGTAAGGATGAAGAAGCCAACAACTTAGCTTCGTTGATGAATGGTTAGATGAGGTAGCCTTGTGAGCTTAGCAAATTACTTAAGCTACTCTAGTGGAAAAATCGAGTCACTTAAAAATGGGATAATCATTGATTCAGAAAAACATCAACAATAATAAAAATTAAGTTTTTTTTTTTGGCGTGACAATAATAATTAAGTTGATAAACTATTTATTAAGAGATGCCTTTAAGCCTTGTCCAACACTATTTGAATGGAGTGGATAGTAGAGCATCAGATCAATCCAAAGGACTAAAGCTATTAAATTAAATAATTCTGTTTAGCATCGGAAATACGTTTGAAATCTTTTTAAAAAATAAGATTTAATGATCAATCAAGAAATGAAAAAAAAAAGTGAAAACAAGGTATAATCTTATGATTCCTATGGCATTCGATCCATTATTCATTGTACTGAATATTAAGAATGACAATAAAAATGACAAGTTGATCGACGAATAACAAGTAACGGGGAATGTTAATATGACAATTAATCTCCTTCATGGTACCAAACATGATTTTACTTAAACATACAAATTTCACTTGACAATGTAACTTCTTAATTTATACAAGTGGCCAAGCTAGAGTGACTCCCACTATATATTAAGTAAGTTGTCAAGATGTGAAAAAAAACTTTGAATCAGTGATAAGATCACCACGGGGGTTTAGTTTTTTTGTGCACAATACAATGTACGGAGTAAGATTCTTTTAGGCTGCAAATTGCATTGTCTTGGCTATAATAAAATATCACTATTACTATAGAAAAAAGTGTAGTTGATGCAAATAGCTGCGATGTATGCTAGGCCAAAAAAAGCAGCGGCTCTAAGCGCCACATCCTATGTATCTTTAGAATCCGTTATTAGGTCATAAAACTATGCGACGACTGTTCTCAGATATTTCGGGTTTGAATCCTCATATGTTCTATCGACAATATTATTAGTTGTCTTTATGTGCCAAATTAAAAAAACACTAACGCCCTGTTTGATAGGACTTATTTGCAGTAGTATTCAGATCAGTTCAGAATCATTCAGATCAGATCAGAAATGTTCAAATTTCTATCAATGTATTTGGTCCATAATTGATACTAATTCGTTGAAATTCAATCATAATTTCAACACATTCATATCAGATCAGATCAGATCAATTCAGAGTCATTCAGATCAGATCAGATCAGATTAAAATCATTCAGATCAGATCAGATCAGTTCAGAAAGATGCAGTCCTATCAAACGGGGTCTAAGTACCTTTTTTCCGTAGATTGTTACACATTGATCTTAGGATTCAAGCTTTTTGTATATATAGTAACGGCTACAAAAATTTATTGTATACACTAGGGAAGTAGGGAGTACGTACCCCCGCTGTCGTTTTTATTGAAATTAAATATACCTTTTGGTTGTACATATGTGGTGTACTTTTTCTACAATTAAATTTGACGTGTTTTGCTAAAATCGCGAAAAATTCAATCAACTTATCGCAAGAAAACTTTAGGTTTGATTTTGTATACCTATAAAGTACAACAAGTTTAGACAAAATTTACACCTCAATGTCCTAATTAAATTACAAAGAATATTGAAAAGTCCGATATGAGTACCTACTCTTGAGGAGTTGAGGGTACGATCTACTTTCAAGAATATTGAACTTCTCGAGTTTGAATTCTTGTTTAGGCTTCCATGTTGAACAGATTTTTAATCAACAATGTCGAATGAAATAACTAGACGTTGCTCATATCATTTATGTACTGGTCCAAAAAAAATTAGAAAGGGAAGATCTTTAAAACTGACTCAAAAAAAAAAAAAATTGAACAACACATCGGACGGAGAAAGTATATATATATACGGCGCATCACCGTGTATCCACGTACTTTGTTCACCCTGTTACATAGAAAAAAACAGTATACCGGAGTATATATTTTAGGGGCCTTTGTCCTGACGAAAAATCTAAAAATGATTTTTTTCAATAGTATATATATTTAACCTTTTAGTAGCACTCAGCAGAAAGATGGCCTTCACATTCTTTCGTAATTGACATTTGGTGTCCTTAACCAATATGAAGGGTTGTATTCATACATGATATATACATCCATCTCTACCACCATCTATTTTTTTTTATGGGATACTACCATCTATCCTTTAGAGTTCGTTTAACACGACCAAAATTACCAGATTGGAATGAAAAAGATACGGATTCAATATAGCCATGCATTCTTTTATTAAAAAAGCATTCTCGGTTACTTTATAGAGCTCTTTACTTTTATCTAAGACACTCATTTACACTCCGTACTAGTTAATTATTCTGAGAATTGTACTATGTAATTTGACATATAAGACAAAATTACTTTGAACAACAAGTCTCATATGAGACGGTCTCACAATAATTTATTGTGAAACGGATTTAATTGTTTAAAAAGTGAACCGTTTAACATTAATCGTGACCATTTTATTGTTTTTAGTTATCTTGTTAGTTTACGATTTAACCACATAAGTTGTGATTTAAAAGGGTCACAAAGTATAAAATTAGGCATAATTTATGAAATAACTCATCTACTCATTTTATATGGGGCATTCTAATATTATATTAAACTAAAACAATCACTAAAAGAAATATAATGATTACTAAGAATGTGAAAGAGGTCACCATTTATGTAAAAAACGATGGTCTCACAATAAGTTAGTGTGAAACCGTCTCACACAAGACTTACTGTACTTTGAAATATTTTCCAATGCATATCTAGTTTAAAACTATAACTATGATGATGATGATGCATTTTGAAACATGACTTGATAATCACGAGTCAAAATTCCGAAAGCATGTGCTAGGCTGCTATATAATCTAATTTGGGAGACCAAAATACCGTGATTATTAGCCGTTAAAAAGACATGCATCCAGTAATACTTCAACATAGTAATTAATTAAAAGGACAAGCATATAGGAAAAACAACATCATCAAATACTCCGGATGATGATGATGAGATTAATTATCCACAAAATCCAGCAAATCTGAGGGGAATGCTCGAATTCGCGCTAAAGATTTATTGTCACTCAAGTCTAGATTTATCACCGATCTTCTACGTTATTGGCGACAAGAAAATGTGGTGACGGGTTTTTAAGCTCTACATATGAGCACTACTATAAACCATGGTGGCCAATGGGTACGGTATTAAATTTAACGCAACCATACGTAAATCTCTAACTTAAACATTAGTTGCGACTTAAGACTTGATTCATGAACATATTGTGGGCGTAGACGAACACAATGATCGAACCCATGCCTTTCACATTATAATAACTCGGTCTCATTTTTTTCTCCATCAATAAGTTTTTTTTTTTTTTTGAGGGACTCCATCAATAAGTTTATCTTAGCTTTTACTACTCCATTCACAATGCAAGCATATATATATGCATGGGTGGATCTCATCTAATTTGTACATTATATTATTTACTTTGAGATATAATAATGTGAGCCACAAAATTAATTAGTTTATTAAGTTCGACCCGTATGATATATATATTAGAACCCCAATAATATGAAAAAGAAGTGAAGTGACTCCCAACAATTCCAAAGAGGTAAAGGGTACTTGGAGTTGGCCATCATTGTTGTTTTGAAGCTAAGCCTCAAATGTTTGTCCGTGGGCATTTTGGACCTTGTTTTTGGGTGATATACTGATATTGATGTTATTTTACTTGTAAACAAGACAAACGCAAAGGAAAAAAAAAACTTGTGTTAGACAATTACCTTCTAATTTATCTATATATATATCACTATTATGTGATATATGGAGAATCAATTGTAGATATAATCAAGCATAAATTAACGAGATGTCTGGCCTATATAGACTTTTTAAAGATATGTATGTACTCGTACAAATTAAGCTTAAAAATAGTGTTTTGATATATAAAAGTAGCCGATGCATGTTTGCCCCGCTCCCCCTCCAACTCTCCACCATTAATTAATTGCAAATAAAGGGGAAAAGAAAAAAAAAAAGATGAAGATTGTATAAAGACAATGGTGGAAACATGATCTTGGAATGCTTTCACAAGGATGCAACACTAGATATATATATATATATATATATATATATATATATATAGGTACACATCTAATAGTGAATATTGCAATGAAATAACCACAAATTAAATTTATTTCACAAAAATATTCACTATTAACATTTTCCTTACCCAAGACCAAAATCAGGTATCCATCATATGGAGTACATGCTTCTATGAAAGGTAAAATGTATTTAACAGAATTATCAACTATCTTGCTTAGCTGATCAATAACTATATTTTATCATTTGAATTTTTCGATTTGTATTGCCTACGTAACCAAAATGCAGCACTAATATATATTAACATTGACATCGTTTTTTATAATTTTATATTCAACTCGAATCGTTATCCTCGCCGGATTATCCAAATAGTTCAAACAAAGTATTGTTTGTAGCTAACTAATTGGAAGGTAGACCCCTCTTTTCATTCTTGTTAAGCATTCATGTTGATTTTCTATTAGAAAGTTTATGGTCTTTGGGACATTTTGTCTTTTTTTGTATTGTCATATACTATTCCAAATAACCCTCTCACTTTCACTTTCTTGTCCTTTCCTTTAATTTGGACATCTTACCGCCAAAATAAAACGGTACATCGCAACTCAAACACTAAGTTCCTATATATACACATAGTACTCCACTCATTTTCCATCATCATTTCTCCCTAAGTTTTGTATATTTCTTCCTCTCAAAGTACACTCATTTTGTACCATTTCCTCAACCAAATATTTCCCCATCTCCTTACACTTTTTTCCCTTTGAGTCTTTCTCAAATCTTACCATATCCAGAAAAACGCCAATTTCCAAATAGATATACACTAAATATGCCTTCTAGAGTCTTAGATTCAACTAATATTACTAACAACAACAATAGTAAGAATAAGAGTGTCTTAGACTTGTCTACCATGAAAGAATTACCTGAATCATATGCATGGACCCCATTTGAGGACCCGAACCCGGTTGAGCCCGCCGGGGATGGGTCCGTACCCGTTATCGACCTCGAGGACCCGAATGCCCAAGAACTAGTTGGGCTTGCATGCAAGTCATGGGGGGTGTTTCAAGTGACAAACCATGGAATAGACAAGAAGTTGTTGCACAACATTGAGACAGCTAGTAAGAGTCTTTTCGAGCTACCAGCCCAACAGAAGCTCAAGGCAGCCCGATCACCTGACGGTGTTACCGGCTACGGCTCGGCCCGGATCTCGTCGTTCTTTCAGAAGAAGATGTGGTCTGAGGGGTTCACCATCTTCGGGTCTCCCCTTGACCATGCTCGCCAACTTTGGCCTAACGATTATGGGAATTTCTGGTAGGTAACTTTTTTCTTTTATGCATGCAAACACATGCAACAAAACTAAACATGTCATGCTACAAAGAATAATAATAAAAACTCGTCTGCATTAGCATTATCCTTTACGTAACTATCTTTTACTTCAAAAAACAAAGGAAATAGAAAACGTCATGTCAAGTTATATATGGTCCACAATTTCACAAACATGATAAGAAGATCATGAAGGATTATTAGTATGATTGTCATCACCTTTTGTAAGATTTGATGGTGTGTGTTAATTTAGATAAGATTAGAAATGTGATATGATTAGAAATTTGTAATAATGTTTTGTTTATAATTTCAGTGATACTATTGAGGAATATCAAAGGGAGATGAAGGAGTTATCCAGGAAGCTCACCCACATAATCCTTGGTTCACTTGGAATATCACATGAAGACATTAGATTGTCTACTACAACAACAACAAAAGGTGCCGATAATAATATATTCAAAGGTGCAAGTGGAGCTATCCAACTAAACTCATACCCGATTTGTCCGGATTCAAACCGGGCCATGGGCTTGGCGGCTCATACGGATTCGACCCTATTCACTATCCTCTACCAAAACAACACAAGTGGGCTCCAAGTTTACCGGGAACAATCCGGGTGGGTCACGGTCCGACCACTCGAAAATGGACTAGTGATCAACATTGGTGATCTCATGCAAATTTTGTCTAACGGGTTGTACCCGAGTGTGTACCACCGGGCCATGGTTAACAAGGTCCGGCACCGCTACTCGGTTGCGTACCTATATGGGCCGCCATCCGGGGCTCCGATACAGCCCATCTCAACACTCATTGATGCCAACCACTCACCTTTGTATAGGCCAGTTACTTGGAGTGAGTACTTGGGCTTGAAGGGTAAGCATTTTCACAAAGCCCTTGAATTAGTCCGACTAAACAAAATTAATGGACTAAAGTCTGTCGATGAACCTGAAAATATTAAAATCGATTCAGAGTCTAAGGTCCTTCTCGCAACTGCTTAAGCTTTAAGCAGTTGCGCAAGTTAAAATCAAGTTCGATATGAGCTACAGTTTCTGATAAAAACCATAATTTTCCTTAGCGTACGTAATCTTTGAATTTTTTTTTTTTTGGTTTTTTGAGGTCACGTAATTTTTCGTTGTTAATCTGAGTGGTCGTGTAGCTGGGAGTTGTTATTAGTGTGAATTTTCTCTGTTTTTGATCATGAGGTTTTTTTTTTTTGAGGCAATGACTAGCTCAATGCCTTGATTAGTGTCAACCTCATTGATTTTGTTAAGTTTGTAATAATTTTGTAACTTTGTAAATGATGATGAAAATTGTCACTCTAATGAACTTGTGAAGCTTTACAATTATTATTATCAATTATTTTTAATTTAAATTTATCTATGAAATTTTAATTTACAATTAGTTTTAGGTCCCAAAAGAAATACTCAACATTTTTTTATGACAAAAGAAATAATTACTGTCTTTACAAAGCATCCGTTACAATCCGAAGTTTTTTTGAACACGAGGTAATTCGAGAGCCGTAAACGCATCAAAATTCGACAACTTTATTAACCATTAATTTCAAGGAAGATCCCCAGGCCAAGCGTACGACACCAATTAAGATTATGAAACAGAATTACCTAAGAAAACCCACAAAATAGAGGAGTAAAATAATACAACTTGGCGTCGTAAACAATCTCAGAGTATCATCAACTAGATAGCAAAAAAAATTCGTAGATGTTTGTCTTAGCTTGTCCAACCACCGTCGTTGGTTAAAAATATAAATTTTTGTAAAAGAATTCTCTTAATTTAGTATTCTTTCACCTTTTCATAAAATATTTATAATATTGCTCTTACATAGTTTTTCTAGCAATAACACTTATTAGTACATGATGACATTTTCCCTGTGCCAACAAAAGAGAATGGTGAAGATCAATTTCAATCATTTCCTATCTATAATCCAGTTTTTGGTTTTTTAAAACAATAATTAGTTAAATAAGCTAGTACAAAATTAACTATAAATTAATTAATTGTTACTATAGTATTCATATCGAAAATGAAAACTAAAACCCACTTTTTCATGTTTTCACAAATGGAACATTAGCTTTCAAAAAAGTTGAAAACTGAAAACAAAAAATGAGCCCTAAATAATTACAATACAAATATTGTTTAGTTTGTCATCTCAAAATACGTACTAATTTGTATGAGTTTGAGAGAGTGTCATGCATTTATCTTTAGATGTCATTTGGATACCCTCAAAATCTGTAATAATTTTATTTCCCCGGCCATTTTCGGGAATTTCCAATTCCTCCAAGTGTAGGAATTTAATTACCTTGGGGGGCTAGGTAAGTGGAAATTCCCATGGTAATTGAATTCCCTTGTTCATCCAAACAAATTTCCCCAATTTTCATACTTTCTGAATTCCTATGATTTGCAAGCTCATGGGAATTCCGACTTCCCGAGTGTATCCAAACGACACCTTAGTATTGTAAATTTGTAATCATCTTTACTTCTTTCTCATTTTATGAAAATATTGCATTAGCCGACTACTACTTTATCATCTGAAAATTAAAAAAGAAAAATATAAACCAATAGAAGCCACGGCACATAAAGTTAAAAATGAGGCCAAATTATAAAGAACAAATTGTATTTTTTGTTGGAAGGTCCAAATGATGAAAATAGACAATGTAGCAAATCAATAGATTAGGGTCTTTGGACCCTTTCTACGAACGTACACCGTTTAGCCAAACGGTCAAGATTATCCGTTCCACGGCAACTAGAGAGATTTATACGGTGATCATATACTTATACATTTCTACATTAAAAATTGAAAGAGTCGGATTAAGTGATGATTTGGTAAACGGTGGTTTAATTTCACTCAAGTATGTGTCGATTTTGAGGCTTACAACTAATATGCAACAATCTCTCTTAAAAGACATATATTCTCACTCACACACTGCGTAAATCTAATTTAAATTCAATCAGAGTGTGTTTGGAATCAAGGATTTGATAATCAAATCCAAATTTGGCACAAATCTCATGTTTGGGAACTCAAGAATTTGAGAATTTGGATTTGTGTCAAATCCTTTTAAATTTGTATCTTATCCAATTAGGCCAAAAACAAATGATACCTCAAGAAGTGTCATTTTGAAATCGCACTCTCCCCAAACATTTGATTTATATTTGAATTCCACATTTTCAAATGATGGATTTGAAATGATTACAAATTTTCAAATTCTTGTTTCCAAACGCTACCTTAGAGCATTACTCTAGTGAACTAGATGAACCACCGATAATATGTATCGTGTATATAAAATGGAGTATGAAAGTAATCCATCAGAATTATTCATGTGACCACGGTGGAGGACTCGGACAGTAATAATTCATGTGACGACGATGGACGGCTCTGAACCACTTGTAATTTAAAGACAACATTGCAGGCATTGGTCATAGCAGCACAAACAAAAGTTTCGCTTAGTGTACCAAAATACTTGGAAGACAACAGGACAGGCACCGCCATTCACAATTCACAACACGAACATAATACGGCGTCGTTAGGTGATATTGATTCCTATGAACCTAAATATAATACTAGTATATTAACAAAAAAAATTGAGCTTTCTTAGAATTATACTATCATCATCATCATTAGTGTTACGGTGTAATTGTTATCGTTTGATTTGAATTTGTTGGAGAACTATAATGTCTAAAATTTATTTCGAGCCACATGACCTCTATCAACGTTTATCCGAGTTTAAGTTGTTACCTTACACCCCCTTCCGAAATCAAACAAGGGTTGAACTACTAAGTAGTTCGAATTGTTATTATATACTCGTACGGGAGAGATTCAACTATTATTCGATCACTTGTTAAAACGTCGGCATTACGAATAGACGAGTATGACCCTATGACAAATCCGAAAAATAAAGTCCATGATAGATGCCTTAGCTTGTGCTATCAAAGATTTTGTGGAGTAATATAATGTTGCCTAAAAGAACCACACCTTAGAAAATCGGCATATGTAGTACAGTAACTTTGATGGAAAAAACAAATACTCCACTACAAAACATTGAGTGTGACATTGATACATTTGACTAGGAATAATTGCAACAATTTTTAGACATTGAAAACCATATTGTACTATAGATTAGACACTAAGATCAAATCAATTTCAGACAATGATATGAAAACCCATCATTTTTGGTAGTTGAGATACTAAACCATGGAACAACAATGGCTTGATCCAAAATCTCCAAGTTCACTAAACCCCAAAGACAAAATTACAATTTAATCATGAATTGAGCGAGCAAGATTTTGATTATATAGGCCCGTCCCTTATGATCGAAAACTATACGAGTGCATGTGCTCGATATATCATACCCCGCATTAGACAAGACAACTATAACGATTTCGAGTCAAGGGCCCTCAAAGTCCAATCTCTATGAGTATATTGTACAGTTTTGTATGAGAGAGATCAAAATCAAGATCTTACATTTTTAGGGGAGACAACAACTTGGTTTTGATGTTTTCTGCACCACCTAGATTGTAGACATTATTGTTTCAAAGACAATTTTTGTTAGTGGTTGCATCCCTGGAGAGTCACGGATTGCTTTCAAGTCTTTTCAGTAAACTAGCCATTCAGCTCCAAGCACTACTCATCGGGCAAAAAAAAAAGGTCGTCAAGAAAGAGTTTTTCCTATAAGAATGAATTTGGGGTTGGCTGACATGAACTATTCTGAAACTGACGTATTTTGGTACAATATTGTCAAATTCAAATGTACTATACAAGCATCGATAAGAGCTTAATGCATGCTAGGCATATTTTTGTCGTAATTGTGAATTTTGTTTACCTGACTAACCTAGATAGGGAAAGTACCTCTCCAAATCAAAGGACAGATCTCCATGTTTTCGTTTCGAAATTTGCTACTTTGATTGCCTACAGTCTGAACCACACATAATTGGCAAAAATCCGGAATTGTGCAGCAGAAACTTGGCTATAATTCAGGTATTAAAATCAAGATGCAATCATGCAATTAACAGAAATGCAGAGAATACCTCCACTTGACAGTCATTCTTAAGGACCACCTTGCACTAAGATCTGATCTTGTTTGTTACGCTTCTTGTTGGTCATGTACAGCCATTGGAATAGTTGATCACAACAGTCCACAAGGCACAAGTCCGGTAATGCAAAATCGTGTTCCCTAACAATAAGAAAACCCGAATCAGATCAGAGTCGGATGTTCAACTATGCACAGGGTCATCAACTGAAAGAATTTTACTAACTGGTACACAGCAACCTGCACAAGAGTCACGCCAATCTAGGATGACAGTAAAGTAAATTACTACTGTAGATTCTAAATGTGAGACTGTTTGTGATTATTTAAGATACAGTTGTTACTAGATTAACATCTATCAGCTGAAACAATCAGATCATCACGAAAGTAGGGTAGGTGTAGGCCTATTTACACAACACCAATCAAGTACTCCAATAAACGTTTAATTGAGCTCAAGCTTCGGTGGAGCAGTTAATTTGTAGCGTGAATTCTACACCGCCTAATAATAAAGGTCGCTCGTTACTCAAAAAAATCCAGAGCATTAGCAAAGGACGTATATCAGTACATATATACTACGTGTCGACAATAATCATCATCGTTAATGTAGTTCATATCCAAGTCATAGTAAGCTCCAAATTTACTACCAGTATGCTAGTCACTCAGAACAAGCATGTAACTTTATGTTGTAGATTCAAAGTACATGATAAATCTAGTCGAATTAATCTACAAAAATTCGGAGGAGACATCTTGGTACTTGTCACATATGTGATATATCTCTTAGGCATACTCATGGAAATTCTACTGTCATGCATGCAAAGTTATACATTGAACATAGTCACTTAGCAGCATGCAGTAACATCCTAAGGCCTCTACATGCAGATCCTATAAAAATATTTGCCAAGAGAGAGTAAAGGGATGCCATTTCTCGGTCCAGTATGATGCGCAAAGGCCAATACAATCAAGATCGAAGGGAAAAATTTCGGAAAACACAATCTGATTTGTAGGAGTGAACATCTATTTATACAAGAACATAATGATTGCTACTTGATTTCTCAAATTAGTAACAGATCTCCCACACGGCCACACACATACAGAGACAATTGCTGGATGATTTCCCAAAACAGTAAATCACCTTCAAACTTCATTAGTACTTGTTCACAGATTGCGTGTTTATGTACTAATTATAGCTCTAAGTGTGCCACTGAACAGCCAACGTTTTGTATAGTGCAGTACATGTAACGTGACATTTTATAATTGGTGAATCAAAAAGGATGATCCGAAAGTCTCTTATTATTAGACCCATTTCAATTTTCTTTCAATTTTCGACATGGGTACAACTAGCTATCTAGGTATGGAATTTCTAAGTAAACCTATTGTCTATAATTAATCCATTCCGAGGCCCGGTCGTCTCTAGAGTGCCAAACAACCTTATCGTTTAAAAGACGTCAAATAACTTAACTTATACGTACACTAGCATCAATTTCATTACCTACATTTTACAGTAGCATTTTGGTTAAATTTCAGGGCAAGCATTGCAATCGAAAACAAGCAAGGCCTAACAACATGATTAGAAAATCTTCCGTATATGGCTTAAGGATCACATACATATGACTGATTAAATTTACCGAAATGTAAAAAAAAAAAATAAAAAAATTAACCATGATTCAAAAAAGTAAACAAAAATTACCCGGGTGTGATCGCAGAGAAGCCCTAATTCCTTTGGTTTTAGAACCGCCATGGTGTGAGGTATTAATTACGTTTTTACCTACCCAAAATCACAGCATCCATTTATTTACCACAAGTTCTAGTCCCCAAGTTGCCCTGTCTTTTCTTTATGACGCTTTGTATTTCACGATTTTATACAGTTTATATAGCAATTTTACCATAAGTTATCAACAAAGGTCGTTGTAGTATAGTGGTAAGTATTCCCGCCTGTCACGCGGGTGACCCGGGTTCGATCCCCGGCAACGGCGCTATTTTGTTTTGCTCTATGACTATTTTCTTATTTACGAAATAACCTTTTTTTTTTTTTTTTTTTTTTTTTTTTTTGTGTTATAAAGAGGGAACTCCGGAAAAATAAACTCTTACTCCCTAATGAAACGAGATCTCAGACGCTTGAGACCCCTAATACATGCTTCCGAAGAATGAACTTGAACTTAACTTACTATTGAAGAATAATGAAGCTTGTACATAACTACGTATGAAATTGCCCGAGTCATCCCAAAATATGCGACCGACATCACCTATTCCTGGATTTTCTATGCTTGTTCCATCGGTACGGTATCGACAAATGTGGCTTAAACGATGCTTCGCCATACTATATATATAGTTGAATCGAATGTTCAGCACATAATCACCCACGAGATGGTAAAAATATCTTACTTTACCTCGATATTGTTGAAACTTCACTTTGCCACCTCTCTCATTCAGTCTCACTCTTTCTCTAAACACCCTTAACTTGCTTGTACATCCATACCTTAACTTCGACAAACTGCTATTTACCAACGATCACTACCAAATCAAACACATCACAAAATTCGGAAAATTGAGTCCTACATCCCCGTGATCACACACTATAATATAATCTCTACTACGACCCCGTTATACAAAACGTAAACTCGATATAGAATCGTATCCTTAGAGAGTATTTTCTTTAACCGAAACCTACCTAACCTAACCCAACCCAACCCAACCCAACCCAACCCAAATCGAAACTCGAAATTAACCACTAGACCTGGGCTCTTGAGTCGGTCAAAGTCTTACTAAAAATATTTTGGGCGGTTAAAAAATAATTGGGGGTTTTGGCTCATAATCTAGGTTTTTGCCCCCCTTCTTTTCGCCTCACTTTCTCTCTCTTCGCGCGGCGTCCGGCGTTTTCTCTCTCCTCCCGCCCGATTTATCCGCTTCTCAAGGTTCGTCTCTACTTCCCCCTTTCCTTTTTTGGCAATCGCCGACGTTTTTAATTCCGTTGTATGATCAAGTTTGTGACTTTTTAATTCGGCAGTTAGCAAATCTGAAATTAGGGTTTAATTGGGGATAAATTAGATCGATTTTGCCGATTAGGGTTTTCACTTGTATTGGATTTAGGTTTTTATAATTTTACCAATTATTATTGTCCGTGGTGCCCTTGGTTCGTTCTAGCTTATTGATTTTTTGCGAGTGCTGATTTTTTTATTTTTGATTTTGTATGTTTTAGGCTATAAATCTGATAAGTTGATTGGTGAAAAATATGTGTTTGTAAAAAAAAGGAATGAAATCATGTTTGTTGGAATTAGGAATTCGTAGATTGTAGGGTTTTGGGATGATTTTAATCAGAGTGGAAACAATTGATACTAGAGTAAAGAACAAGCTTGTGATTTACTCCTTTTTTTGATTTTGCTGTGACCCGATTTTGCTTTAGATGAAAGGTTTGTGTTGTCTTTATGTGTATGGAATGCATTGCATTGGTGAAGTTAGCAGATACTGATGTGTGTGTAATTGTTGGTGGATATCGTTATTTACAGACTGTTTGCGAAATTTTAGAGGGAGACTTGGCGACTGATGCACATCAGCTTCCTTAGGGATTTTAATTAGTGAGTTTGTTACTGGGTGTTGAGAAGGAGTCGGTGCAGTATGTTGGGCGTGACGCCAATATTGCCACTTCCTGCTCCACCAACTGATGGGGATCTTGGGCCGCTTCCTGCTTCCCAATTGCCTCCAGAGGAAGACAAGAAAGAAAGTGAGGATCAAAATGCTACCAAACCGAGTTCGGTAGCAACTCATACACGGACGATTGGGATTATACACCCCCCTCCGGATATTAGAAACATTATTGATAAGACATCACAGTTTGTTGCAAAAAATGGGCCTGATTTTGAGAAGAGAATTGTTCATAGTAATGCAGGCAATGTGAAATTTAACTTTCTCATTGCGTCGGATCCTTACCATGCTTATTATCAGCACAAATTGACAGAGTTTCGGGCTCAGAATCAAAGCTCTGGGGAACAACCTTCTTCTCAGCCTGCCGATTCAGCAGCTGCAGAGTCTGCTCCTGTTGATGGTGTTGCTGCTACCTCAGAAAAAGCCGACCCTGCTGCACAATTTAGACCTGTACGTAAGGTGCTTGAGCCTCCGGAAGCCGAGCAATATACTGTTACTCTGCCGGAGGGGATTACAGGGGAGGAGTTAGATATAATTAAGCTTACAGCACAATTTGTTGCAAGGAACGGAAAATCATTTTTGACGGGGCTCACTAGTCGGGAGATGAACAACCCTCAGTTTCATTTTTTGAAGCCAACCCATAGCATGTTTGTTGTCTTTACTGCACTTGCTGACGCCTATTCGAAAGTTTTGATGCCTTCTAAAGGATTGACCGATAAGTTATTGAAGAGTACTGCTGATCGAACAACTGTGCTCGAGCGTTGCTTGCACAGACTTGAATGGGAAAAGTCGCAAGAGCAGGCTAGGCAGAAAGCTGAGGATGAGATTGAGCATGAAAGAAATCAAATGGCTATGATTGATTGGCATGATTTTGAGGTGGTTGCAGCCATAGAGTTTGCTGATAATGAGGATGAGGAATTGCCTATGCCAATGACTCTTGAAGAAGTCATAAGGAGGAGCAAGATATCTTCGATTACAGACGAAGAAGAAGCTGTCGAGGCTTCCAAGGAGGAGGCCATGGAGATGGATGAGGAGGAATTGCAACTTGTTGAGGAAGGTATGAAGGCAGCTAGTCTTGCGGAGAATGGAGACAACCAGAAGAATGAAGTGGCCGCTATGGATGAAGATGATCGTCCAATCAGAATTGTGAAAAACTGGAAGCGACCTGAGGAGAGAATTCAAGCGGATAGGGAGTCATCTAAGTATGTGGTGTCTCCTATCACAGGCGAATTGATTCCGATAAGTGAGATGTCTGAACACATTAGAATTTCTCTCATTGATCCCAAATATAAGGAGCAGAAGGAGCGAATGTTTGCTAAGATTCGGGAGACTACACTTGCTCATGATGACGAGATCTCCAGAAATATTGTGGGGCTTGCACGTACTCGCCCGGATATTTTTGGTACCACAGAGGAAGAAGTGTCAAATGCTGTCAAAGCTGAGCTTGAGAAGAAAAAGGATGAGCAGCCTAAGCAAGTCATATGGGATGGTCATACAGGGAGCATTGGTCGCACTGCAAACCAGGCCATGTCTCAGAGTATTGGTTGGGAGGATCAATATGATGTTAATAACAATGATGGAAGGCCTCTTCCTGGTCCCGCTGCTCCTCTTCCCCCGAGACCGGGTGTTCCCTTGGTTCGTCCTCTCCCTCCGCCACCTAATCTAGCCCTTAACATGCCTCGCGTACCCACCAACAATAATCCATATCCAAACAGTACTGCAAATATGATGGCGTTTCAACATCGTCCTCCTATGGTTTCTGTGAACCAAATGGTTAGACCACCGCCTCCTCCTATGCAGATGCCACATGGGCAACAGCAGATGATGATGAATCGATCTCCAATGCAGCCTTCTCCTATGCCACTGCCACCTCCACCTACTTCCCAATTTACCCCACTTGGTCATCGTCCATTTACACCTATGCCGTTGCATGGGATGGCTGCGCCACCTCCACCTATGCCACAAGGAGTACCTCCACCTCCGCCACCTCCAGAAGAAGCTCCTCCTCCGCTTCCTGAAGAGCCAGAGCCAAAAAGACAGAAGTTTGATGACTCAGCTCTTGCTCCAGAGGAGCAGTTTCTTGCACAACATCCGGTATGGTTTTATGTTGCTCTTTCTCCACCGCTTTGCTTTGTATTACTTAGCAATTATATTCTTCCTGATATCCTAGCATATTGATTTCTGTGTTCTTGAATTGATGATGTTCTCTGAGTGTTTTCTGCAGGGACCTGTTAGGATCAAGATATCTGTTCCCAGTGTTGATGAAGGGAACCTCAAGGGTCAAATCTTGGATATCTCCATGCAGTCATTATCTGAAACAGTTGGTAGTCTGAAAGAAAAAATTTCTGCGGAAATTCAACTTCCTTCAAACAAGCAGAAACTGAGTGGCAAGGCTGGTTTTCTCAAGGATAATCTCACACTGGCTTATTACAATGTTAGTGATAGTGAGTCGCTTACACTATCGTTGAGGGAGCGTGGTGGCCGGAAAAGATGATCAGTTTACTTGGGGCAGGAAAGTAATGGTCCTTGTTGGATCTTCAATTATTTACTTTAAAGGTTCTTGTTGGATAATTTGGGGGTCATGTATTTTAGAATAACTCTTGCGGTCTTGATCATTATTGACATTTAACTGATAGCACCTATGCTATGTACTACAGATATGGCTTCTCGGGAGTTTTATCTTAAGGGCAAGGGAAGTGTCCAACTTCAATATTTGTTTGTTTGGCTGTATCAAGTCTAGTTTTCTTCTAGATACCTGACTGATTTAATTCCATTTTGCCTTTGCAGCTGATGCATTTTGAGCTCTCAAGTTGTTATTTCTTTAAGTTGACTACTTTCACTTTCTGCAAGTGCAGTAGCCTTCAGTGTGCTTAGTTTTTATTCTGGGTTTTTTCTTATGTGGTGGCGCTGATGTTTGTTAACGTTGTTGGGGATTAGGCTGCTTATTGTAGGGAAGATTTATCATTTGCTTGGTCTTGGATAAGAATTCTTCTCGTGTTCAATATGAGGGCTCTTGAAAGTTACGTGGTGCGTGCTATACTGTCCTGTGTGGCTGATATCAAGTAAATTCCTTTGCCTGGGGATTCTCTTGTTTAGTAGTTCAACGATATGATTTAGGAAGTACTGGATTCATTCATGCTATGCGGTTTTATGCTTTTCTGTTTACCTTGGCACAGCGAAGTAACCTCTTCAGGAGGGTATCCTGACTGAAGCTTGTCGCATCCATCTCATGAGAAACAGTAACAGGTAGAACAAAGGGTCTGCTGGCATTTTGTTAGACCTGGTGGTTGCATTTACTCTCTTTTATATCTTACCTTACCTGGCTGTTTTCATAAAGCGTGGATGGGAACAACCCCTTGGATGAAATATCCTATAGCTTCCTTAGGTGCCTTAAGATTCCCGAGGCTAGTGATTGTACTGGAGCCCTCGTGTTTTGAGCTCTCATGTTTACCCTTGTTTCCTCGGCTGATTTCTGAGATCCTTCCTTTCCATGTGAGAAGTTTGGTTGGAAGCTCCCTTGATGTAGGTGTATGTTACAAATCTTTGTTTCTTGGACGTACTTGATGTGGGTGTATGTTACAAATATTTTTTATCCCTTCATTCTGAACTTTTTTTTTTCAACCACAATTATTTTTAATTAGCTCCTGGAATTTGAGTGATTAGCTCTGTGTTCCGTCCTTGCATGCTGAGATGGGTTGAAGTCACCTCGTCATGTCGACACCTCTGGTACTAGTATACATCCTTATTGTACCCGTTACTTCATAGGAGTTGAAAGAGGCTGGATTATGTTTATGTTGTGGATATTTTCTTGATTGTGTTTGGTATGCTAACTGCCTATGTGATGTGCGCGGATATTTTGATTTTCATTAAGGGGCCATACTTTTATTTCCGACCAGTTGTGGATGGGTCAAGTAGGTCTTAGAGACATTAGCGCTGATGCAGTATCATGTGTTAGATTCCGTCTTTGATGGTCTGGTTTTTGGTCTGATTGAGGTTTATTGCAGGTTGCGTCTTTGTGATTATGTGAACGCCACTGCTTGCTCATTGATTATCGCTGTGTTGGCCCTGGTGACTTGATGATTTTGATTCTTGAATCGTAATCTACTTAATACTGCGTACGGTGTATGTGACTCGATGTAGGGCTCCATCTTCGCGCACAGCACGTTTGATGTGTCGGTCATGTCTTGGTTACTGCTGTGGTAATGCAACGCCCAAACAGCAATTTTTTTGACCTGCAAAGTTATATAGATTTGCCTTCTATATATCATTTGTGCTTTTCTTGGTCCATTTCGGTAATGTCGACTTCCTCCGGCATATACTAATGTGTCGTACCGTCATGAATACCCAAATAAATTCGAAAAGCAAATTCTCGCTGGTAATTATCAACTGATTATCCAAATCCCTTACGCTGTAAATTTTTTCCATGATTATTTTGTTCAGTTCAACCTTTGTGGTAATCACCATAAAATCTTCCGAGTAGATGGTCGATGGTGTCTCTAGACGACCGCCACTGCGGTGTCAATTTTGTCCGACTCTTAAATTATGCACATTATATACTCGTGGGTTAATCCGACCCAACCCGACCTTGAACAGGCGCGCAAATTCGCCATAACCACAAAAACTCTAACTAATTACTTCCATATATAATTTGGAAGAAAAATCGTTACTACATACTCATTTAAAAGGAAAAATGCAAGTCGGTTTCCCGGGAAAATCCCATACCCAAATTTACCAAAACCCAGAAATTTAAGTCGGTCAATATTTAACTATATAATGCGGTAAAATTAGATTATTTCTGTTTCTGCTCTTTCTGCGGCGCGCGTTTTCTATCTCCTCTCTCATAATTTCCCGCTTTATCAAGGTTTGTTTTCTCACCTTCCCTCTCTCTTACCTTAGTTCGAGATCATTACTAATCTTATCTGTTACGCTATAATTCGATGTTTTTGGGCGGTTAGTGAATCTTAAATTAGGGTTTAATTTCGATTTTTGCGGACTAGATGTTGATTTATTCTGTATAAATTTAGGAATTTATAATTTGATCAGTTCTTCGATGGTGATTTAGGGTTTATCCGTGGCCGATTAATAATATCTTTAATTAGGTTCTACTTGGCCATATAACGCAAATTTGTCAATTTTTTTAATATGTGGTTAGTTGAAATTAGGGTTTTGGGGGATTATGATCGGAGTGGAAACAATTGAGATATGATGATAGATTGATAGTAAAGATCGGAACTTTGTCAATTCGCGCTTGAGCACCGAAAACATGGACCTTTCTCGGTGTTGCGGGCTATGCTACAACCTGAATTTGCTTTAGGAAACAGAATGAGTCGAATTTTATGAAATCCGTGTTTCCAAACACACTCTTATTCTCTTAATGATTTTTCCTTATATTGATGTTTGGTAGTGTGTGTATGGCGTGCATTAGTTGTCTATCGATTGGATTGGATTGGATTGGTTAAGTTAACAGATACTGATTTGGGTGTAATTGTTGGTGCAGGTTGTTTTTTTAACAGGCTGTTTGAAATATTTT
The DNA here is from genome assembly GCA_038382645.1 of Spergularia azorica. Lineage (NCBI taxonomy): Eukaryota > Viridiplantae > Streptophyta > Magnoliopsida > Caryophyllales > Caryophyllaceae > Spergularia > Spergularia azorica. The sequence continues at coordinate 14,523,370 of JBBYHQ010000023.1, read as the reverse complement.
GTGACATTAAGTGTGTGCAGTATGTTGGGCGTGATGCGAATAGAGCCACTTCCTGCTCCGCCAAGTGATGGGGAACTTGGGTCGCTTCCAGCTTCCCAATTGCCTCTGGGGGAAGACAAGAGCGAAAATGAGGATCAAAATGCTACCAAACTGAGTTCAGTGCCAACTCATACGCAGAAGGTTGGGATGATACACCCCCCTACAGATATTAGAAACATTATTCATACTACATCACAGTTTGTTGCAAAACACGGGCCTGATTTGGAGAAGCGAATTATTCATAATAATGCAGGGAATGTGAAGTTTAGCTTTCTGATAGTGTCGCATCCTTACCATGCTTATTACCAGCATAAGTTGTCAGAGTTCCGAGCTCAGAATCAAAACTCTGTGGAACAACATTCTTCTCAGCCTGCTGTAACAGTAGCTGCAGATTCTGCTCCTGTTGCTGCTACCTTAGGAAACCCCAACCCTGCTGCACAATTTAGACCTGTTCGGAGAGTGCTTGATCCTCCGGAAGCTGAACAATACACTGTTACTCTACCAGATGGGATTACAGGGGAGGAGTTGGGTGTAATTAAGCTTACAGCACAATTTGTTGCGAGGAATGGGAAATCATTTTGGACGGGGCTCACTAGTCGGGAGATTAACAACCCTCAGTTTCATTTTTTGAAGCCAACACACAGTATGTTTGGTGTCTTTACGGCACTTACTGATGCTTATTCGAAAGTTTTGATGCCTTCTAAAGGATTGACAGATAAACTATCAAAGTGTGCTGCTGACCGAACAACTGTGCTCAATCGGTGCTTGCATAGGCTTGAATGGGAGAAGTCTCAGGAGCAGGCCTGGCAGAAAGTTGAGGATGAGATTGAGCATGAAAGAGCTCAAATGGCTATGATTGATTGGCATGATTTTGACGTGGTTGCAACCATAGTGTTTGCAGATGATGAGGATGAGGAATTGCCTAAGCCCAAGACTCCTGTAGAAGTCTTCTGGAGTAGCAAGAAATCGACAATTGTGGGCCAGCAAGAAGTTGTTGAGGCTGGCAAGGAGGTGGCTATGGAAATGGACGAGGAAGTGCAACTTGTTGAGGAAGGTATGAATGCAGCTAGCCTTTTGGAGGGTGGAAATGGCCAGAAGAGTGAAGGGGCTGCTATGGATGAAGATGATCGTCCTATCAGAATTGTGAAAAACTGGAAACGGCCAGAGGATAGAACTCAAGAGAATAGGGACTCATCTAAACTCGTGGTGTCTCCAATAACTGGCGAACTGATCCCGGCAAGTGAAATGTCTGAACATATTAGAATCTCTCTCGTTGATCCTAAATACAAGGAGCAGAAGGAGCGAATGTTTGCTAAGATTCGGGAGACTACACTTGCTCATGATGACGAGATCTCCAGAAATATTGTGGGGCTTGCACGTACTCGCCCAGATATTTTTGGTACCACAGAGGAAGAAGTGTCAAATGCTGTCAAAGTTGAGCTTGAGAAGAAAAAGGATGAGCAGCCTATGCAAGTTATATGGGACGGTTCTACAACAGGGATGCCTCTTCCTGGTCCCGCTGCTCCTCCACCCCCGAGACATAGTGTTCCCTTGATTCGTCCACTCCCTTTACCACCTAATCTGACTCTTAATATGCCTCATCTTCCCACCAACAGCAATCAGTACGCAGCTCCTAACAGTACTGTAGATTTGGGGGCGTTTCAACAGTATGCGCCACCTCGTTCTATGCAGATGCCTCATGGACAGCAGCAGATGATGATAAATCAACAGACAATGCAGCCTTCTCCTATGCCATTTCCACCTCCACCTTCCTTCCAGTTTACGCCACTGGGTTATTATCCTTTTACACCTACCCCATTGCATGGGATGCCTGTCCCACCACCACCTATGTCCGGAGTCCCTCTACCACCACCACCTCCTGAAGTTTGTCCTCCTGTTCCCGATGAGCCAGAGCCAAAAAGACAAAAGTTAGATGAGTCAGCTCTTGTTCCAGAGGAGCAGTTTCGTGCACAACATCCGGTATGGTTTTATATGACCCTTTCTCAACTCTTTGCTTTATTCTACTTCTGTTTACACCCATATTGTTTTTTTTCCTGTTCTTAAACTGATAATTGTTCTTTGAGTGTTGTCTGCAGGGAGCTGTTAGGGTCAAGATATCTGTACCTAGTGTTGATGAAGGCAACCTCAAGGGGCAAATCTTGGAGATCTGCTTGCAGTCATTATCTGAAACAGTTGGTAGTTTGAAAGAACAAATTTCCGCGGAAATTCGACTTCCAGCAAACAAGCAGAAACTGAGTGGCAAGGCTGGTTTTCTCAAGGATAATCTCACACTTGCTTATTACAATGTTGGGGATGGTGAGTCGCTGACACTGTCACTGAGGGAGCGTGGTGGTCGGAAAAGATGATCAGTTTACTTGAGTAGGAGAATAAAGGTCCTGGTTGGAGTCCTGTTGGATATTACATTGTTCCCTTTTTAATTGTTCTTGTTGGATTGTTTTTTTCATGTATTTTGGAATAACTGATAGCATTTATGCTAATATACTGCAGATATAGCTTCTGGGGAGGTTTATCTTTAAGGGCAAGGGAAGTGTCCAATTCATTTTCGGTTTCTTTGGTTGTTTTGAGACCAGTTCTAATCTTGTCATACTGATCTAATTCTATTTTGCCTTTGCAGCTGACGCATTTTGATCCCTCACCTTGTAATTTCGTTCTTTTGTCTCTTTCACTTTCTGCAAGGGCAGTAGCCTTCACATTGTGCATGCTATGCTTTTTTACGCTTTTCTGTTTACCCTGACACAGTGAAGTTCCTTTTCAAAGAGGGTTTCCAGAGGGAAGCTTGTCACATACATCTCATGAAAACTGAAGCAGGTAGGACGCAGTGTTCTCTGGCTTTAGTAGACGTAATTTGGCTTATATCATAAAGCTTCTTATGATTCCCAAGGCTAGTCATTGTGAGTTTGTCACGAAAGTTTTGCTTTCATTTTAAGTATCCTTAGTTTTTCCCGAACATTCTCTGCTGATTTCTTCACCCTGTGAGAAGTTGTTTGGACATATACTTGTTCTCAGCGCCATCTCGTAGGAGGAATATAGTCCCCTTCTAAAAACCCTTTCCCGTGGGGTAAAATGTTTGCTCTTTTGATTTTAAACGAATTTGCCAAAATTGTTTTCTTTGAGCTCCTGAAAACTTGAGTGATTAGCTTTGTGTCCTGTCCTTGCATGTTTGGCTATTCGACATGTCTACACCTCATGTAGTTGTGTACTTCCTCCGTTTCATTGAATTATTTACATTTAGTTTGAATGTGTCGGAGAAACTCGAAACAAACTTGGCCATACATTTTTATTTTGGCCCATTCTGGTTTCTGGTCTGACTGAGCTTCATTGCAGGTTGCATCATTGTGATTTTGTAAACATCAGTGCTTGCTCTTTGATAATCGCAGTGTTGGCGCTAACGGTTCTCGACTTCACGTTTCGGATGTGGGATTGTAGATTTGATCTACGTAATGTGTGTTGATTACCTGTAGGCTTTAGGCTTTGTTTTTTCATACTTTTTGTTTTTTTTTTTTACTACAGTCTACATGTGCGTGAATCGTGTGATTGAAGCCTTGGTTGTGTATAGTTTATTGCTGTATTGCATTGGTCAACTGTGAGAATTTTGCAAGTTATATAAAAATGTAACGCTTTCACTTAAATTGTTTGTTGTTCTCATGGTCGTTTGGGTAATAACGTATATGATCCCCGGCTGTCCGGCATGACAGCAGTCGGTACGTACACCATTGACCGTGGTATAATCTTCGAATACTCGAAACACTTCATTTGTAAAAAGGTCAATCATTATCCATCGCATAATCTTCGAGTGGTTAAAGGCAATGAAAATAGAATAAGAGCTGACTTAGTGTTGCAAACTCGCCTATCATGACAAAATGCGTCTATATATTAAAAGACGCACAACTAGAGTAAAATTGTCTTACAATACGAGCCGCAAACTATTTCGGCATCGACCAAAACTTAATTTAACATCCGTTATCCAATTGCAATACTATATGCCCCAACGACACACGTTAAAACTTAATTTAACATCCATTATCCAAAAGCCGTAAATTTTTACATTCCACGAGTTAGTTAAATCCCGTACAACGAAGCATAATAACTACAGATTGGAAGTTTCCCTCGCAAAATTTGTGGAGGCAAAGACACACTACTCATCATCAGTTGATCATACAATCAGCCCAAGTTGACCACTCACCACTCTCACCAGTAGCGGTGAGTGAGGACTGAGGAGAGAGAAAGCGTAACGATGACGAATTTGTTGAATATCTTATCTCAGCCGGCTACTACGCCGTGCTCAGCGGCGGCTGCCACTCCGCTTACGACTCCATATTATAATAATTTTAATATTAATTTTAATAATAATAATGTTTCAAATGTTCGACTTTCTCTCTCCTCATCCAAGCCTTCCTCTGGTAAACGTTCCTCTCTCTTTTTTTTTTTTCTTTTCAATTTGTTAATTTTATTATTAGAATTGTTAATTTGAGTAAAAGCTGTTATTTTTGATGATTTCAATTATAAAAATGTGTGCCGGTTTCAATTTGATTGCCAATTTTAGGTTTAATTGCGTAATTAATTGAATGTTTGATGATCAACATTTGCTTAAACATTATACTCAGAATTCTGTGAATTGTCAAATTGTTTGTATAATCATGGACGGATTGTGATTGCAAAGTATGGAATTGTTCCATTGAATTATTATTGGAGTGAAACTTGAGGGTGAAGCTTTTCCAATAAACACGTTGCGAAACCGTTGTTATTATCTATAGGAATGGCCATATGACAGGAGGAGAATTCAGTATATTATGAAATATTGGGGCTGTCTTTGGAATGTGGAATACAAAAGTCTTCATCTTTTTTTAATTTCGGATTTTGGGAGGTGTTTAATTTGGCTAGGATCGATTTCAGAACGGGTATAGGGCGTCTGACCACGAGTTTTTTGGGTTGGAACTGTGAATTCTGCAAAGTTTCTTGTTAGGGTCTTTGGATTTGGGGGTGAGGTGAGGTTTGAGTCTTTAAAATCTTTGAACTATGTACAAGTGTAAACATAGGGTTTAATTGCGAAAATCCCGTACAGGAGATATTCAGATGAGTAGAATTGCATTAGGATATTATACTCAATACTCGGGAGTTTTTGTGTGTATGGAATGGCATATGAGTGACGACCTTATCAATAATTGTGACTTCAGTTTCACGCTTCTGCTTATTCGTTTGGTAGTTGTGCCTGCAGGGTGTAGATGTTCCTGGATAGAGGAGAGCTCTACCTGTCATAGAAGCATGAATAGCAGTGCAAGAAGGCGAGGCTATGTTTGTTCATCTGTTCCCCAAACTTCTGTGGCCGTTAATTCTGTGCAGGATCTTTATGCATTTATTTGTTCAGGTCCTCTTTTAGATAAAGTAGGCTTGACCAAGGAAGCGATTGGCGAGTCAATTGATAAATGGTTAATATGTGCATCACAACTTTCCAGACTGTTTCAGCTCAACGAACTTGACCTTACTCATCCGCAGAAAGTCAGAATCTTCCATTACTATATACCCGTCTTCTTATGGTGTGAAAATCAAATTTCTGAACATGCATCAAAGTTCAAGGATGGAGAGGATCTCCCTCCGTTAATGGTAATATACTTGTGTTGATGTCCTGTTTTCGTTGCTGTGTATAACTAGCTTGTGACGGGATCTGTTTCATCATGCATTTCTTTATTAGTAAATCTGCCTAATGTCTCTATTGATTTATTACTTGTACATCAGTACGTTTTATAAAATTGGAAGGCTTGTTGTCTGAAGTTAGACTTCTTTGCAGATAGGATTCAGTGCACCACAAGGTTGCGGGAAGACAACACTAGTATATGCTCTTAACTTTCTCTTCTATGAAAGTGGCAGGTAAATGCTGCATATCTGAACTTTAACTAATAATGACCATGACTCATATTAAGTTGAATGATGGGAGGAAATGCACACGTCCATCAAACTGATAACATGCCAATGTTCTAGGAATTGTGCTACGATATCCATTGACGATTTCTATTTAACTGCTGAAGGACAGGTATGTACTCTAGCGCAACCTTTAGAACCTTTTTTCTTTGGTTGCCTCAGCTTATTAATTTTGTTTTTGTTTTACAAATTTAAATCCGCTGATAGAATTTCATGCCAACTGTAGGCTGAACTAAGAGAAGCAAATGCAGGGAATAGACTTTTGGAGGTAGTGACCGCCATGCTTGGTCCAGCTCTCTTAGCCTATTGAATTTATGAGAGTGTTTGCTCATTTATTATGCTAAATCGCTTATTTCAGTACCGGGGAAATGCTGGTAGCCATGATCTATCCCTCTCTGTTGAAACAATTACAGCCCTGAGCAAGCTAACTAGACAAGGTATTGCTTGACGTTGCATGTCTTTGATGAGGTTAAATTTTGCTGTGGTCAGTCTGTGCATGCAAATGCAAGTGTTTGGATGCGGCTACTTGTCTGTTGAAGTGCGTGGAACATTATTGTTCCCAACCTTTGTACAACAATACCGTGATCTTAACTCTTATGAAGGAATATCCACTCCATCTTTGACAATTATGTGCTTCTACTTTTTGTCTCTTCATGGTTTGAATCTTTCAGTAACATACTACATTTTAACTCTAATGAAAGTTGAAATATTCCAGGTATGAAGATGAAGATACCACGATATGATAAAGTAGGTACAAAAATTATCTGAAGTTAGCTCAGTTATCTAACTATGGATCTTGTTTAAATTCAATCAATCTTATGCAGTCTGCATATAACGGAAGAGGTGACAGAGCTGATCCTTCAACATGGACAGAAGTTGAAGGGCCATTAACTGTAAGTAGTCCTATATATGCCTTTGATACTGAAACTGACTTCAAAACCCAACATAATGTCAATGGATCTGTTGAATAATTTTAGATGCTTGCATTACACCTGTTGCTTACTGTTCTTGGAATTTTGGATTGATAAAAAGTTCTCGCATTTGAAAGAAACTCTTGTAGTACTGAATTTCAAAAATTTCTTAGAAGCATAGAGGCGGCAAGGTTCAACCTTTAAACAATTAGAAAGAGAAATGAAAAATTAGGGAGATTAATCGGTGAATGAATAAACTACAGTAACAAGTAACAACTTCTGGGTATTACTAGCTAAGATTCAACAAAACTTTCGTAATACAAACTTGACAGAAGCTTGGAACAGCGGTATTGTTGTTTTATGTGACTGGGACAACCAAGCTTTCCCAGTGCATCACATCACACTCCTGTGTGAAATACTCAAACATTGAAAGGTAGACTGCACGATCATTGCGACTCTTACTCCACCTTATGGCCTTATGAGGTCTCTAGCCTATATCTTCTCATGATATATGGAGGGGATCTAAATTTACATCAAAACTGTTGATGAACACTTTTCAGTTGCGTCTGTATTTTTATCCTTCTCCATATACGGAGTAGAAGACTTCTGATGACTGGCTGGCTGTCCTGCAGTCCTGCTTGATAATATTTCATCTGATTGCTAATTTCTATTCTTGTAGTGTCATGATAGGTCATGTTTAAATGTTGTGACTAATATCCTGATCCAGAATTGCATTAAAAACTAAATTAGCTTGAGTTATATTGGATATTTAAATTGTTCATGATGAACCTAAGAATCGAGTCCTATCTTCACAATAGAAATTTGTACGAGTATTTATTCATCTACTGGCTTGAAGGGGTAGCAGAGTAAGAGTGGCTCACCTTCATGTATAATATTGACACCTTACAATTACTTCTTCGATATTCTGTCTGCTCATTTACATTATTTATTTGTGTTATCTTGCCTGAGTAGGCTATTTTGTTCGAGGGCTGGATGCTTGGCTTCAAGCCCGTTCCTGATGAAACAGTCAAAGCTGTTGATCCACAGGTGAATTCTCTGAAAAATTATGATTACATTAAGTTTCTCTCCTTTTGTCAGCTCTTTCGACCATTCAAGTTGGTATGAATTTTCATAAATACAGCTAGAGATAGTAAACAAAAACCTACAAGCTTACTATGATGCGTGGGACAAGTTTGTGGAAGCATGGATAGTCATCAAGATCAAAGACCCAAGCTGCGTGTATCAGTGGAGGCTTCAGGTTTCCTATTCTTCTATCCCTCTGCAATTCCGGGTCATTAATATATATCACAAGAGATAAGAAAATAAGTTTCCGTGAATTTACAGGCTGAACAGGGCATGAGAGCAGATGGAAAATCTTCGATGTCTGATGATGAGGTGGATAGAATATTCAACTGTTTTATTGCATTTCTCTGTTATATGGCCTGTCTTTGTCTATTAATAGGCTTATGCCGGATTTCAGGTGATGGATTTCGTTTCTCGTTACCTTCCTGCATATAATGCTTACCTGCCAACGCTTTACAAGGAAGGACCAAGTGGATCAGATCCAAAACGTACTCTCGTCATTGAAATAGACGAAGGAAGAAATCCCATCCTCGCAAACTAGACATTGTGTTTTTGTAAATTTCTGATATTGTTATTTGCTGTATAGAGGCTTTTCGTGTTCATATCCAATTCATCTTTTCTGCTACCTATGTGTAATGCTCTGTACATTAGATCTTGTTATCAAAATGATGAAATATATCATATGTCAAAGCTTAAGAATTTCAATGCATTGCTTTTCTTTCTTCTTCAGTTTTAATTAAAAAAATTTCAAAATTTGATGTAAGCTTGCTAAGCAAAGCAATATGCAGGTATCTGAGGTCGAGCCGAGTTGAGAAAACTCATACTAAGATCGCATATTTGCATCATCATATTCTTGGGCGATGATTTTTACACTCCTTAAGTCCTAATGAGAGAACATTAAGATAGCTTATAATTCACAGTGGTTTACAAACATAAAGAAAGAAAATCATACCAGTTTCTTATTTATATATTAGGATCAGCAGAAATCGACATCAAGAGCGAGAAACTCTCTTTGTCTACAGCACACTGTTTAAATTTGCAAATGTAACCAAAGTACAGAAACAATCACACATTAAAATCGCGCTATTACAAACATTTTTCTTTCCTCATTTCTTCAAAGGATTAGTAAATCGATTACTCGTCCTTGTCGTCTGAGTCGCAGCAGCAGCAGCACATCTTCAGACATCCCTCACAAGCCTCGTAACAGCAGAAACAGCAGCACAGTGTGAAGAAGCTGTAACATCAATAGTTTTTCTAGCCATTAGAAAAACTTTTATTCTTAACAATCTTATCATGTTAAAAGTTGTGCGGGTCTATCTATCTAACATTCGCAATATAATCTCCCTTTTTCTAGACCATTTCTCGATTTATGCATGTCATGACTGTCATCCTTACATCGGAATCACCCTAATCTTCTCTGTATCGTTCCAATTTTATAATTAGACGTACAATGTCCACTAAAGCAAAAGAAAAAAAAAAAGAGGCTAAATTATAAGTACTTACCAAGCATAGATCCAGCCTTTCTTCTCATGACGCTTCTTGATGTGATCAGAGTAGGTCATGCTACGGTCCTCCATTGTTGTTCTTTCCATTTAGATTGACCCTTCGACTCGAAATTTCGATGTGGCGAAATTCGTGACAGTGTGATAGATATTGTTGGTCACGACTCAGCCGAAAGGTAAGGAGAAGTCTGCTACACATATGTCCTTATATACTGCTTTCATAATAATCTGCAGGGTTCAGAAACTAACCTGCCAACCTGTTATGTGAACAGTGAAGAGTATATACCCTGTCATGTACTATCCTTAAATTTTCTAAGTCATCGAATTCTGAGACTAAGTCCTTGAAAATCAGAAGTAATATACACTATAACAGTATTATTGGCTGTTACAGCTCTCTCCTAGCTGGTTATTTAAGGGCTAAGTCCATGAATTTCTAAGTCAACTTATCATGTCACATATTTTACCCAATGCCCATGTTCTTGGAAACAAAACAAACATCCTTACATGTTGCATCTGTTGATACTATACATGTAAGATTTTAGCGTAATGGTTAAGACTATATCGACATTTGGAGTTTTGGACCTCTAATAGAATAAATGAATCCCGCTTTAGTGTACAAGGTAATCTGATATCCGTATAGTTTCATCCATCCAATAAAGTAAGACGATCTCATAAGCGAGTTTCTAAATAAAGATTATAAGCATCTTAATCAGAAAAATATAGAACAGTCAAACCAATCAGTGAGGTATTTGTGGAGCTGATGATGTGCTGTGCTTAAAGAAGTAGACGTGGCGGTCTTGGACCTTTGTATTTATTTGGAGGACGATGAGGAGCCTACATGGATGGGAAAGGGCTAAAGGCTCTGCACATAATTCCTCCGTAATTTTCATTTGTTGGCGTTTAGGTTAAAATGTGAGATTCAAATAAGACGCTAATAGCTTGAAAAAAAAAAACGAAAGAATATAAAAGAACTTTGTGAGACTTGAGCTGACTGAACTACTAGTAACGGGTCATTGTTACAATAGGTCTTTTTTTTTTTTTGGAAATAATTGTTACAATTGGTCTTGTATACTCTGTAATTGCAATTCCTTAGTGCGCATTCTCGTTCATGTGTTCGATCATTCAAGGAAACGGAGAGAGTATTAATTATTATGGCATTTCACCATCAGAGTCCCACGACCCACGGCTAGGGTCCATCTAAGCTAATGTGCCATCTAACATTTAGCACTGAGTCACTAAAAATCTTTAATTTATGATTCAAAAGCTCAATTATTTGAGCCTTTGACACAGACTCATCACCAAATCACTACTCTTAACGACGTATGTGCTGGCTCATATGAAGATGATCGAGGAAAAGGAAGTCTTGGCGTAATGGTTACTAAGGAATTGGTATAAACGCATTTTTCACCTCATTTCGGACCAATAAATAAGGCCAACTTACATCAGATGATTCAGATCTGCACACGTTTATCGCCAACTGAAGGACTGTTTGGCAGAGGAACAAACACAATTTCACGACAAACAAATGTCAACTAGAGTAGTCGACATCGTGGTATACAAAGAACCAAAGAAAATTATACCTGCCCCAAATCTATATATTAGGATCCGAAGAAGATGACAGCAAGAGCTACTTAAACTCTTTTTTTTTTGTCTAAAGCACACTGTTCGAATTTGCAAATGTGATCAAAATACAGAAACAATCATACATTAAAATCACGCTAAAACAACATCATCCCAATGCTGCCACCCATGGAGAAATAAAGGAAGGTCAAATGTATATAACCTTGCCCCTATGTTGAAACATAGAGAGGCCGATTTCAGATAATCCATAAACATTAAAATCATGATGCAGTGAAATATTTCCCCTTCTCATTTCCTCAAAGGAGCAGTAAATCAATTACTCGTCCTCAATCGTCAGAGTCGCCACAGCAGCAGCAGCATGTCTTCAGACAACACTCACAAGTCTCATAACAGCAGAAACAGCAGCACAGTGTGAACAAGCTACAATATCAGCAGAATATTAGGCATTGGGAAAAAAAAAAAAAAAAAACAACTTACATTTGCTTGGAGCAACTATAGTATTAAATTCACATAATATAAAGGCACTACAATTAAAGAAGCTGGAAATCTTGTGTACTCTTACACAAGTTTATGTTAAAGCTTCTTCAGGTTTAGCTAACTAAACTTAGCAATAAATTTATTTATTTTCGGACAATTTCCCGATCTATGCATGTCACCCTTGTGTAGTTCTGCATGATAAGTTTTCCTGTATACTTTCAAACATGTACTCTAGGTCTCTAAGGTTTAATATCTTGACTTATATAGGTTGTTACACTCGCTTTAACACAGTATACTACTATGCAGATAGAGTGATCTTTGCTAATGAAAATCGAAAAGCTGTTCCATAAAATCTACTACTCCTCTATGGTTCAAGGCAATGCAAATATTCTATGTGTGGCTTCCATTTTATCAGATATCTTTAAAGGAACTTCGCACTACAATATCAAACTAGAGTACGAAAAAAAGGCTAAAGATTACTAACCAAGCATAGATCCAGCCTTTCTTTCTGTGGCGCTTCTGGATGTGTTCAGAGTAGGTCAAGTTGCGGTCCGTGTCTTCCATCTAGATTGAAGCTTCAACTTTAGTTTCGATATAACCAAATTCGAGACACTTTGATTGGAATTGGTTTCGCCACAACTCAGCAGAAAGGTAAGGAGAACTCTACTATGCCAATGTCCTCATATATACTGCTTTCATTGCTGGAAGGTACACTAAACTGCCAAGTAACAATGTGACATTATAATCTATATCATGTACCATCCTTAAACTCTCTGTATCTCCGTACCAAAAGATAATATTATCTATATCTTCAATGTGGACTAAAAGTCCATATAAATCTGAAGGTAACATTAAATTACAATGTAACAGTACAATTGTTTAACCAAGTTCTCTCTTTGCTGAGTATTCTTAACTATACTACTAATCTAATGTTCCGTACTAGGAACATCTACTAATCTACTAATAAAGTAATAATGTACTGGTTGGAGCTTGTTCAGTTTTTAGTTTCCATATTCCGTACTAAGATTGGTTAAACAAGTTATATCCCTATTTATCTACGATTTTCCTTGCTTCTGTGTACTAAAAGATTGGTTATATAATCTGTAAGAAATTTAGATTAGTTGATACTATACATCTATATGAGCACTAAAATATGAAACTCACAATGCCAACATGTGATTTTTGGAAGAAACCAAGTTCTAGTGCTAATCATATATTTGGTATGAAGTTTTCTCTGGTACTTTTACATGCATGCATAGCGAGTACAGGCATAGGTCATAGCAGCTCCCTCTAAACAAATCCAGGGTGTTGGAAGCTGTAGATCTCTAAACAAGCTTTAACACTTACCTAGCACCCCAATTAACCCCCTAAGCCCTAACACCGAATACGCACATGACTCCTACGCTAGAGTATAACACAAAACAACGATCTTTAGAACTTCATTACCAACAGGTCAAAACAATGTTCTAAAGAAAACTTTAAAGCAAGGGCTGTGGCATCCAGAAAGACAACATAAACACTAGCTCAGGACCTGTGAGCTGGAATACTCAGAATTGAGAGAAATTATGGACAAACAACATGATTACTAATGGGATAAGATGAGAAAACGTGACACAAAACCATGGGTAACAATCAACATTATCTTTATCATCTTCAAATACTGCACGGCATGAACTGGATGAACACAAAGAGCAGCAGAAAATGTAAAATTTTAATAATTTTAATCAAATCAGATTACTACTTCAGAAGTTCATTTTCCAATCAATTTTTTCAGAAGGAAGAAGCTTAAAGCAACATATGAAGTCAGATTAACAGTAAGAGGATGTATTCCAAATAATTGTCAATCATAAAGACATTACTCGTCATCTGGCCCTCTTTGGCAACAACCTCATGTGTCGATTACCATGGCACTTGAGAAATGCTATATCACTGTGTTTCGTTTTTGAAAATATTAAAGCACAAAGGAAAATGTGCGAGATCGAGGGTGAAAGCCCCGCCATTTTCCCTAGTCCCTAAGTTTTATTGGTTTCACCATATGTTATTTGCATTCAAAAATATAGTACAAACATACCATGGGAAGACTGGGGACACATACAACAAAGTGTGAATGTGATATTATATATACAAGTATATTCTAACACTCCAAAGCAGTGTTCATTGACCTAAGGAGCCATAAGATTAACACTGATCACTGAAATTAGTACTTAATAATTCAAAATATCAATTATTTGAGCCTTTTGACACAGATACATAATCCACCAAATTCACTGGAGTCCTACCATGTGTAAGAGTTCGTCACATATCCAACGACTACAGAGATGGGGAAGGAAACATAAGCCAAATGACATAAGTGCAAGCTTCTATGAAGATAGCTAAGGGAAAGGACGGTGGTTATGAAGGTATTGGTCACACACACTTTGCGCCTAATTACAGCTAACAACGACATTACCCACTGCTTTATAAGCTCACCTTAAATGCATATGCCTCAAACATATGTCGAAAACATTGACAGACTACTTCAGGCGACCCATAATCAAAGGTGCGCCGACAATCGGGAAATCACATCGATTAACCCGTATCTCACAATACCTTAGACAAGGATACAAGATTATGAAACAAGTTCTTTTGGAATCCAGACCAAGAAAAATTCACAATAGCTAAGCACAATGTATGACATGCTGTAAAAGAACTGCACATAATCTCTACATGAAGTATGGTAATAAACTCAAAAGTCTTAACATCTCGGCAAGATGAGTAAATTCCCAGCGTACCTCTGTATAAAGTAAGAAACTATAGTTCAAGTACTCATCAACAGCTTAAATCCACCATTGAATCAGCTTTCTCCTTCCCATTGCTTGTCTTCCTTCAGGGAAGCAACATCATCACTCCTAATGTCCTATTACCTATGTCCAAACCTATCAAGATACTGATACACTGGCTCAAAGCATTGAACATCAAACATATAATGCAATGGGGAAAGTTTACCTTCATAAACAGAAATCATTTAGGCGACACAATAAAAAGTACTTCAGTGAGGATGGAAAAGCCTTCAAACATCTGCATCTAACAGATCACAAATAGCTGCAATCTATTCTTTACTCAGATTTCATAAACCTGCAGTTATAGTACCAGAAATTTGCAGAGCAATCTAGCCGTAGCCGACTAATTTAGTACATAAAGGACAGAACATATCGAAAGATGATATCCTACATAAGACCACCTCTGTTCTGTAGAAGAAAGAAACCAACATTCTCCTTTCGTATATAAATATAAGTTGTTCTCACATATTGAGGCACGTCTGAGTTTCACTTAATGGATAAGTGTTCTTACTTTATAAACAAGAATTGTGAAACTTTTAATAGTGAAAAATCCAATCGTAAGGATATACTTTCATAACATTAACCCATATTTGAATAGGACAGGATCTTGAAGACTGATAAGAGCATCTCAAAATGTAAAAATGGTACAAAAACGGCTAATAGCAAAAATAAGTAAACCAGGCTGTAAATCGTATTGCTTCTGAACTCATGAAAAAATTCATAGTATTACATTGCCATCTACCCTAGAAAATAATTCGAAACCTAAGAAGTCGAGACAAATTGAACTAAAACAAGCACGTTGAATATCCTCTTCAAAGAGAGGTTGAAATTTACACTGATAGAAATACAAGATGTCCACGCCTGATTGTAAAAAGAATTACAAGATGCATCAAACGAAAGAACATACTAAGAAGAAAGAACATTGCACGGTTGCACCAATGACAAGTTTCTCATATCAACATTCCTGAACAACAAAACAGATCAGAAATGCATCCAAAAAATACTCATGTAGCAGTACCTTCCAAAGAATGCTGAACATATGAATCATAATCGAACCTTCTACAATACGTGACTACCAATCTTAACCAACGATTCTTCCAACAATCACACCCGACTCCTCATTCTTCAAGCAACAACCTCGGCCACGTCCTTCGCTTTCTTTTCCTCCTCATTTGCCTTCTCCTTCTCATACTTTGCCAATTCCTTCAACCACAAGTCACCAAACTCACAATCCTTCCACGCCTCAAACCAAGGCCCCCCAAGCGTATAATGAATCGCCTTAGGTTCCGTTTCAGGCTTACCCGCAACAACCCGATTATGGCCAACAAGAAAGTTCCAAACAAAGGGTATTTCCCCAATCTCATGATCCTCCAACCACTGAAACCTATGCAAATACGCCCCGGTCTGCGTATTCACAACCTCGGGCGTCAAAACCTTATTCTTAACATGACCACAATTATACAAAACCATAGAAGACCAATT
>JBBYHQ010000023.1:14494130-14506929 GCA_038382645.1 Spergularia azorica | reverse complement strand
TTACCGGGAAAATTGGGGGAAATGTAGCACCGACAGATCTTCGATAAATATGGGAATGATAGATTTAGGAGGATTTTAATGGCTGTGTATGAATTGCGAGTGTTAGTGTGACAGTGTACTATGAGAGTGAAGAATATTACTAACGTGCTTCACGATTCATTTGGGCCAATCATGGGCATCACCGACGCCACAGAAAGAGGAAGCTTGAGCCACACAGCTCTTTCTTTCGGTGTGTGCATCACAAGAGCGCGTGTGGTGCATGCGTAAGAGGGATCTATGTGGCGAAACGTTTCTTTCTCTGTACAGCTGTACTCATCAATAGCTTGAATCGTTGGCGTAAATGTGTAATTGAAATAGACAATGTCCTTTTGAAGAATTTGTGCGTCAGTCGCCAAATATTAGAGTTGGACACGTGTTCTGCTGACACGACGTGTCAGAAGGCCAACTTGGCACGACCCAGACACGGTCCTCGCGTTCTTGTCGTGTCGTGCCGAAAATTCAAAACCTCACCATGGCACGCTGACACGGCGTGTCATGTCGTGCCAAAGCGTGCTAACCCGCATGTCAACCGCTATTTTCGGACATTTTTCTTATTTTTATTAAGTAAATATCGTGTTTTAGCGTGCCGCAGCGGGCCAGCCCGCTTGTCTGAACCCATAGTGCCTCGTGCCAAAGTATGATTTCGCAGTCGTGGCACAAGGTGAGTCCGACGTGCCGGCCCGCTCGACATTCGTGTCATGTCGTGCTCGTGCCGGCCCGCGTTCTGCACATGGCACGAAATGCCAACTCTATCGCCATTGGTTTAGAAATATCTAGCAAATAAATCGAGGGACAAGAACCGGTGACAAATTTAGACATAGTGGTGGTAAATATTGATATTTTATACTATTGATAATAGATTGCTACAATTGGTCGCTGGCACGCACAATTGTATATGACCGTTGTGCCAAAAACTTCATCTATTTAGATGATCGAGAATCCTTGTGTTGCTATAAAGTCTATGATAAGTTTAATGAGACTATTGGATCGATTGGGTTTGGGTTGTTTTCATGTTAGGTGATTATTGGTTATTCTAACATCGAAAGAAAGACATGAAACGGTGCCTTAATCTGAATATCATAATGTCACACTTTCAATAACATTTTTTTTTTTTTTAGAAATTAGATTATTAACATTAATAAGTATAATGAAGAATGCACCATGGACAACGTCACATAAGGTGAATATGGGAAAGATCCTCACATAATGTAAAAGTTGGGACAACTTTCATGAGATTATACACTCACCAGAACTCATGAACAACATGTAATCTTTACCTACTCCTATCTGCCTTTAGAACCCCAGCAATAAGGATAACACCACAAGTTAATAACATCATTTTGATCACGGGTATACACATACCTAGCTAGAAATCTACTAATGCTCAGACACATTATGTCGATCGAAGATGTGAATCTTTGAATCGTGAAGAAACACGACCTCAACTTTTCTCCCACCGCGAGTTGAATACAGGGAGATGCAAACGAGTCTCAAATACATCGAGCAAGTGAATCAGCTGATCGCGAGCAAACTCATGTTAATCCCAGTCCTAGGGGTTCATCAAACCTCACTTCTCCAGAAAAAGGTATCATCTTGGACACCTTCGCCATCTCTTCCTTCAGTTTGTTTTCCTCCAGGTGGAGTTTAGATAACTCGCTAAAGAGGATTTCTCTGCGTTCCTTGACTTGTGCGCTCAACTGTCTGAGATTGTGTAAGGAATCAACCAAAGGCTTGCTTTTGTGCAGTTGTACGGCCTTCTCAACAAAAGGAATCAGCCAGTACACTTTGAAACATATGCATCTTAGATCAGACAATGTGGAGCTCAAGTAATTGGCTTCAGAATCACTAAGGGATTCAGCTGAGTTGTCCTCGAGTATCTGTACCATGGTGGCCAATGACTCCAGCGCCCTAGCAACTATGTCACCACTACGCATAATGCTGTTTTCTATTATGTTTCCATACTTCTGCCAAATCTTTTGCAACGTTGGGACTAAATCGGACCTTATATCAAATCCTTCAAACTTGGCAGTAGCAGCATCACTTTTCTGGCTCTGCATAAAGGATGAAAAGGAAGCATTGAAGCTGGCATGACCAGTTGTCCAGTAAAGAAATGCAACAAAAGGCTTAAATAAAGTACTATTTAGTACCTTAGCTGTAGAGGATGTACAAGCGCTGAGTACCGACTGTGTGATAGTCTTCCTTGAAGTCTCTGCAGCATACATCAATCGACTAGAAAAGTCAGCGGTCATGATTCATGAATTGCAAATAGAGAAGGCTCTTATACCATGTACTAGTTAAAAAAGTTATTACCATCCTCAATTGCGACATTTGCACAATTCATGCTAAGAAGAGTTCTTGTAACTTCTTCTTCAGCAGCAGAAAGCGAAGCCACCACCATATCAGAAGTTCCGGATTCAGGTTCAAAACGGGATGGAGATACATCATCTTGCAATGATGCACTGTCCTCAATATTTGGATTAGAATGTTCGTCCTCCTTTTCCTCGCTGTTAGAATCGCATTCCATATATCCATCCTCCTGATCTTGATTGTCTAAAGCAGATTCCACTGCTCCCCGCCCTTTATGTTGACTGTTGAAATTAGAATGTATTTTTTCATCTTCATTCTTCTTATCTTTACTATTTGAATCCTTCAAATCATTCAAATCTCTATCCTCCTGATCTTGACTAACTGAAAGAGATTCCGTGCCTTCATGCTCTCTATCTTGACCATTAAAATTAGAATGCATCTCTTCATCTCCATCCTTCTCAACATTACTGCTTGAATCCTTTAAATCGCCCGTATCTCCATTCTTCTCATCTATAATGCTAAAATCCTTTGAATTGTTCATATTTCCATCCTTCTCATCTATGCTGCTTGGATCCTTCAAATCGCTCATATTTCCATCCTTCTGATCTATACTGCTTGTATCCTTTAAATCGTTCATATCTCCATCCTTCTGATCTATACTGCTTGTACTCTGTAAATCGTTCAAATCTCCATCCTTCTCATCTATACTGCTTGAATCCTTTAAATCGTTCATATCTTCATCCTTAACATCTATACTGCTTGAACCCTTTAACTCGTTCATATTCCCAGCCTCCTGATCTTTACTGTTTACGTCCAAGCGTTCATCCTCCTCAGGCTCACTTCACCAAGACGAGGAAAAAAAACTGATAATTCTTCTCTATAAGCCATCCTAATTACTGTGCAAATGGTTGCTTGCTAGAAAGATAATATTTTTTACACACAGCAAATATACAAAGAATTCTCACACACCACAGTAGATGCAGCATTCCAAGTAGCCATATGATGTCCTACAAACTGAATCTCTAAGACTACGATAATTAACAAGGTTACTACTGCGAAATGCCACAATACCTTTTGCAGAACTTCAGCAAAAGGGCTAAAAAAAGGGGGAAACAAAATTACGTTCTCTATACTCGATTTATTCACAAGCAGAAATACAAAGAAAAGACAAGGTGCTTGAGCAAGTCCAACAAAACTATACCTATACTGTACTATAATTACTCAAAGGCCACACGGTCACAATATTCATTTCAGGAACGAAACAACAACCATAGTTGGAAAAAAGCACTGCAATTGCTCAGTACCGATAAACTATCAAACCCACAGTCTGAACCAGGTAAGAAACAATTCAATTGTTTAAGCAATGTCACGTTCTGTCATTCTAAGTCTTAGCCCTTAACCTCAGCAGGACACACACGACTTAGAACATTCTAGCACCTAACAATCAGTAACACCACCAATCTACTGTCATAAACACAACATTAATAACATTCTTCTACGGAAAAATACCAAGGCATGACAATGTAATCAAAACATGGTAGCACCATTCTAGGGTAACTTTCAGATTGACTACGAGACTCTGAAAGCGAATGTTCTGTCATTCTAAGTCCCAGGCCTCAACCTCAGCTCATACACAACTTAGGCTTTCTAGCATCCAACAATTCAGTGACTTCACTAACACACAATCTACTATCATAAACACAACTTTAGTCATTATACGATTCTTCTACAAAACAATACAAAGGGGAATGCAATCAAATGTGGTAGCACCATTCTACGATACCTTTCAGACTGACTACAAGACTCTGCAAGCAAACGAGCCCGAAATTTGGCAGCAGAGGCCGACAAGGGCGAAGCATGGAAAATCCAAGACGGGGGTGACCAATTAACCTTAGGCAACTCGCAAGGGACGCCCCCTAACCGATAAACAGCAATGTCATCTTCAGATTTACGCACAAAACCAATATGTTTAGTAAACTGAGTAAACTCCCAACAATCTTTCCCATACTGAGGAAACACCCCCTCCGAATACACAATGCAGTTCTTCAACTCCTTCCCCGGAAAACCCGAAACCGCCCTCCGAAAAAAGCAGTAATCTTTGGCCATAAACAACACCTGTGAACCACCAAACTTCTCAACCATACTCCAACGAAACCCCTTCCCTACCTTCATCAGCTTAAAAACATTCAACCAATTTACGCCACCGCGAACCACCAAGTAAAGCTCTTCCTCATCGGCAACCAGCCTCTTCCGCCACCCCATCCGCCTCGAACCACCACTCACGGTGGTGAAAGTTAGGGTTTTGCCCAAGCTAATTTTTCTCGATTTCTTATAATTATTGATCAAATACAACCTCCCTTCCCTATCTACCGCGTAAATCTTACCTTTGTGTGAAACAATGTCGTCGAACCTGTCGGCGACGCCACCGCGTGAAAGCTT
Source organism: Spergularia azorica (assembly GCA_038382645.1). Lineage (NCBI taxonomy): Eukaryota > Viridiplantae > Streptophyta > Magnoliopsida > Caryophyllales > Caryophyllaceae > Spergularia > Spergularia azorica. Next base: position 14,502,144 of record JBBYHQ010000023.1, on the reverse strand, counting down.
GATCCACGGCGAGGATTTCTCAGCGCCGCCGGTGTACGGCGGACACGCGCGCAATAGACCGCCGTCGTACAAGGCAAACATGGTGGATTTCCGTAAAGCGTCGGTGGTGGCGTTTGACTTAAGTTTCGGAACAATCAGGAGCTTGTCGAAGGAGGCGGTGGTGTGCGCGACGGCGATGGTGGCGGGGCGGAGTTTGGATAAGTCGAAGTTTCGCGGGAGATTCCAGAGCTGGTGTTTCAAGGTGAGGGGGTGGCGGAGTAGGAGGTGGTGTTTGTAGTCGTCGTTTACGGCGGCGACGATCCATGGAGATGCGGCGGTGGCGGCGGCGGCGGAGGAGGAGAGGGAACGGGGCGGGCGGAGAAGGTAGACGGTGGAGTGGTCGATTTCGTGGTGGCGGGAATCGAAGACGGAATCGTGGGTTAGACGGGTGAATTCTTTGGAGGTGGTTGTTTGCTTCCTCACCCTCATTTCTTCTCTCGTCTTGTTTTACTAACTTCTGCAACACACTTTCACAAACTTGTTCTTTTTTAGGGTGTGTTTGGAAATGGGGAAAGGAAGAAAATTATTTACGGAACGGGGCACGAAATGCGCATCGTGTTTTTGGTACATCGGTGAACAATTAATGTCGCAAGTGCTAAACAAGGAACATGAAATAGTTCGAAGAATTGAATTAAGTATTTTCAGATGATGACTCAGTTGAGACTCGATTCTACTCCGGATATTATTCGAGATAGTAAGGCATGTCCGTCAAGCTTAAGCTAAAACTAGCCTCTATAACGAGGGCAAACCCGCTTTTAGATGGAGGGTATCGCCTTTAAGAAGTAGACGGCTTTCCATATGTGACTGAGTTGGAACTGGAGATCATACAATGCATTGGCGAATTGGGTCGGCAGGTCGCTCTGGGGTAATACACACATAGGCTATGTTAGGGATCTACTAATGCTTAGACACATTATGTAGATCCAAGATGTAAACCATGAAGAAACATGACCTGAACTTTGCTCCTACTACGAGTTAAATAAGGGTGATGCAAACAAAGTCTCAAATACCTCGAGCAAGCGCACTGCCACTGGCTGATCGCCATCAAACACATGTTAATCCCAATCCTAGGGGTTCATCAAAATCTGCTTCCACAGAGAAAGGAATCATCTTGGACACTTTCGCCATCTCTTGCTTCAGCTTGCTTTCCTCCTGGTGAAGCTTGGATAATTCGCCAAAGAGGACTTCTCTGCGTTCCCTGACTTGTGAACTCAACTGTCTGAGATTGTGCAACGAATCGACCAATGGCTTGCTTTTGTGCCGTTGTACGGCCTTCTCAACAAAAGGAACCAACCAACACACTTTGAAACATATGCATCTTAGATCAGACAATGTGGAGCTTAAATAATTGGCATCAGAATCACTCAGGGACTTGACTGAGTTGTCCTCAAGTATTCGTACCATAGTGGCCAACGACTCCAATGCCCTAGCAGCTATATCAACATTACGCATAATGCTGTTTTCTGTTATGTTTCCATGCTTCCGCCAAATCTTTTGCAAGGTTGGCACCAAATCAGACCTTATATCAAATTTTTCAAATTTGGCAGTTGCAAAATCACTTTTTTGGCTCTGCACAAAGAATAAAAAGGAAGCATTGAAGTTAGTATCACCAGTAAAGAAATACGACAAAAAGGCTTAAATAAACTACTCGTACTATTTAGTACCTTAGCTTTAGAGGATGTACAAGCGCAAGGTACCGACTGTGTGATAGTCTTCCGTGAAGTCTCTGCAACATACATCAGTCGACTAAAAAAGTCAGCAGTCATGATTCAAGAATTGCAAATAGACAAGACTATTATAACATGTACTCTTATTTAAAAAAAAAAAAAAAAAAGTGATTACCATCCTCAATTGCCACATTCCCACCATTCATGCTAAGAAGAGTTCTTGTAACATCTTCTTCAACAGCAGAAAGAGACGCTGCCACGACATCAGTGGTCCCAGATTCAGGTTCAAAAAGGAAGGGGATGCATCCTCTTGCAATGATGCACCATCGTCGAGAGTTGGATTACAATGTTCGTCCTCCCTTTCCTCACTGTTTGAATCACATTCCATACACAAATCCTCCTGATCTTGATTGTACATATCAGTTTCCATTCCTCTCTGCTCTTTATCCTGACCATTGGAATTAGATTGTATATTTTCATCTCCATCCCTCTTATCTTTACTGTTTGAATGCCTCAAGCTATGCAGATCTCCATCCTCCTGATCCTGACCATCTGAACCACATTTTGTCCCTTCATGCACTTTATCTCGACCATTGAAGTTAGAATGCATCCCTTCATCTCCATCCTTCTCATCTATACTGCTTGAATCCTTTAAATCGCCCGTATCTCCATCCTTCTCATGATTACTGCTTAAATCCTTTAATTCGCCCATATTTCCATCCTCATCTTTACTGCTTGAATCCTTCAAACCATGCAGATCCCCATCATTCTCATATTTACTGTTTACGTCCAAGCCTTCATCCTCCTCAGGCTCACTTCACCAAGAACAGAGAAAATTAATTTAGATCACACAGCAAATATAAACACAATTCGCATACACCCCAGTTAATGCAGCATCCCAAGCTGAGTGTCTAATTCCTGCTTAGATATACCTAAGCTGTCAAACTAGTACTAACCTTTCAATTGAGATTACTTCCAAAACCATATGCAGGACTCAAACCAAAAAGCCCCAAATAAGGAAAAATGAAAATTATCTTCCATAATTCAATTACAAAGAAACCAAAAAAACACTCATTTCCCCGACTCTTGGAGCCGAGGAGTATTTTCAGGAAAGAAGAGAGTTCTATGCCTTCAGTCTTCACCGTCTTAAAATGGTATATATAGCATGGCACTTTGAATTCGATATGAGAAAAATGTCTCGATTCGTTTTAGTACTAGATTATGTATGGGAAGGGTAGTATGAGATGAAGACTATGTATAGGGTTACAGGTAGCCAATAGAAAACATGCTAAAACAAGGTGCTTGAGCGATTCCAACAAAAGTATAATAGTCACAACAATCATTACAGGAACGAAACAACAACCATAGTGCGAAAACAGCACTACAGTAGCTCATACCAGAAAATATTCAAACCATTTTCCTGAAAGAGAAATCAAATCAATTCTTGACGCCAGCTCATACACTACTTACGACCTTCTAGCACATAACAATTTCAGTAACACCATCAACCTACTGCCACAAACATGACATTATAACATGTTTCTACAAAGCAATACGAAGGCATAACAACGTCATAAAAACGTGGTAGCACCCTAATAGAGTACCTTTCAGATTGGTGACTATATTCTGAAAGCAAATGAGCCTGAAATTTGGACGCAGAAGCCGACATAGGCAAAGTCTGGAAAATCCAAGAAGGGGGTGACCAATTAATCTTAGGAAAGGCGGCATTTTCGCCCTCCCAGGCAAAACTCTTATCCTCCAATAGAAAAATAGCAATGGCATCCTCAGATTTGCGTACAAAACTGAGCTGTTGGGTAAACTGAGTGAAATCTTTCCCAATCTGAGGGAATGCCCCCTCCGAAAACACAATGCAGTTCTTGAATTCACTCCCCAGAAAACTCAAAGCTGCCTCTTGAAAGAAGCAATAATCTCTTGCCATAAACAACGCCTGCGCACCATTAAATTTCTCAACAGAAGACCAATAGTACAACCTATATCGGCTATAGTTATCTGACTCAGTCAGCCTATAAACCAATAAATGATTCACCGCATCCCGAACCACCATGTAAAGTTCTTGCTTATCTGCAAAAAGCCGCCTTCGCCACTCCACCGACCCAACAGTATTGAAGGTGGTTTGGGCTCTGCTTAAGCCGATTTGTCTAGATTTCTTATGATTATTGATCAGAAACAACAGCCCCTTGCTATTTAATGCATATATTTTACCCTTGTGTGTAATAATGTCATCGAATCTGTCGTCACTGTATTCGGGCGATAGCTTGATCCACGGGAGGGCTGCTCACCGTCAATGTCGGGATGACATCCCCGCAATTGACCGCGGTACAAAGCAAACATAGTAGACTTTCGTAAAGCCTTGCTGCTGATCAATGATATGGGTTTCGGAACAATCAAGAGCTTGTCAAAGGACGCGGTGGGATGAGCGATGGCAATGGCGGTGGGCCAAAGTTTCGACAAGTTGAACTTTCTCGGGAGGTTCCACTGGTGCTTCAAGGTGAGGGGGTGGCAGAGCCGTAGCTGGTCGCTGCCGTCATTTATGGCAGCGACGATCCATGGAGGAGCGGAGGAGGAGGAGGAGGAAAGATAAGGGAGTGGGCGGAGCAAGTAGACGACACAGTGGAAGATTTCGTGGTGTCGGGATTTGAATACGGAATGGTGCGTTTTACGGGTGAATTCCTTAGTGGTCCCAGATTCGGTCCGAAAGAGGAACAAGATACATCCTCCTGCGATGATGCACCATCCTCAATATTTGGATCAGAATGATCGTCCTCCCTTTCCTGACTGTTCGAATCACATTCCATGTATCCATCCTCCTGATCTTGGTTGTCCGAACCAGATTCCATTTCTCCCTGCTCTTTATGTTGACCATTGAAATTAAAATGTATTTTTTCATCTCCATCTATCTCATCTTTACTGCTTGAATCCTTCAATTCATGCACATATCCATCCTCCTGATCTTGACTGTCTGAACCAGATTCCATTCCTTCATGCTCATTTTCCTGACCATTGAAATCAGAATGCACCCCTTCATCTCCATCCTTCACGTCTACACTGCTTGAATCCTTTAAATCGTCCATATCTCCATCCTTCTCGTTTATACTGCTTGAATCCTTCAAATTGTCCATATCTCCATCTGTCTCATGTTTACTACTTGAATCCTCTAAATTATCCATATCTCCATCCTCATCTTTACTGCCTGAATCCTGCGAATCATCCAAATCTTCATCCTCATCTTTACTGATTGAATCCTGCGAATCATCCATATCCCCATCATTCTCATCTATACTGTCTACATCCAAGCCTTCATCCTCCTCAGACTCACTACACCAAGTACAGAAAAACAGATTATGAGAAAGATTACAGTTTTTCACACAGCAACTATACATAAATTTCTAACACACCAAAGTGAATACAGTATTTCAAGCTGAGTGTGTAATTCCTGCTAAGATTTCTAAGCTCTCAAACTAATACTAACCTTTCTTTCAAGACTACTTCCGAAACGTATGATGTCTTAGAAATTGAATCTCTACGAGTATGATAATTGACAAGGTTACTTCAGTGAGGTGTCCAATACATTTGCAGAACTCCAACAAAAAGGCCCCAAGGGGGAACGTCTTCCATAATTCTTACACACAAGAGGGGAATAAAGAAAGAGACAACCCCCAAGTAATCCGTCAGATTTCACGAAGACAAAGGTCGGGTACAAGATTACAACTTTACAAGTGGCGGATTGAAAACAAGCTTAACTACTCCGTAGGTTGTTTAAGCAAGTCCAAAATTATCAAACCAACTTTTGCAACTGGGAAAGAAACAATTCAATTCTTGATGCAAAAACAATGATGTGTTCCGACATTCCCAAGTCTTAAACCTGAAGCTAAGCTCATACACTACTTATCAATCTAGTCATAAACACAATACTATATGTCTATATATCATACTTCTAAAAAACAATACAAAGACATAAGAATGGCAACACCACATTAGAATACCTCTCAGATAGACTACAAGATTCTGAAAGCAAATGAGCCTGAGATTCAGCAGCAGACGAAGCACGGAAAAAGCCAAGAAGGGGGTGACCAATTAATATCAGGCAAGGCATCACTTTTTCCACCCAACTGAGAAACATAAAACTCATCCTCAGACTTGCGTTTAAAACAGATATCCTGAGGTTTGCGCACATAACCCAAAAAAACCGTAATTCAGATTCCGAGATATTCCAGTCAACTCCCAGCAATCCTTCCCAAACTGAGGGAATGCCTCCTCAGAATACACAATGCAGTCCTTCAACTCCCTCCCCGGAAAACCCGATTCCGCCTGCTGGAAAAAGGAATAATCTTTGCTCAATAACAACACCTGCTCACCACCAAACCTCTTAGCACCTCCCCCATACAAACCTCTTTTTCCGTTTAATCAGCTTATAGACATGCAACCACCAAGTAAAGGTCTTTCTCATCGGATACTAACCGCTTCCGCCACCCCGTCCGCCCAGGCCCGAGAGTGGCGGTGGCGTGAATTAGGGTTTTGCCTAAGCTAATTTTCCTCAATTTCCTATGATTATTAATCAAATACAACCTACCATCTCTATCTAAAGCGTAAATCTTACCCTTGTGTGTGATAATGTCATCAAACTTGTCGGCGACGCCACCGCGAGAGAGATGAATCCACGGCGAGGACTGCTCAGCGCTGCCGTCTGAGGGCGGACATCCACGCAATTGACCGCCGTTGAACAAAGCAAACATTGAACACTTCCATAACACGTTTCTGCTGAGGTCTGCTTTCGGTTTCGGGACAATCAAGAGCTTGTCGAAGTGCGCGGTGGAATGCGCGACGGCGATGGTGGCTGGGCGGAACTTCGGTAAGTCGAAGTTTCTCGGGAGGTTCCAGAGGTGGTGTTTCAAGGTGACGGGGTGGCGGATTTCTAGCGGCTGGCGGAAGCCGTCTATTACGGCGGCGACGATCCATGGGGCGGTGGTGGGAGAGGCGAGAGAAGGCGGCGGGCTGAGGAGGTACACGGCGGAGTAGAAGATTTCGTGGTGGCGGGAATTGAAGACGGATTCGGGTGTTGCACGGGTGAATTGTTTGGAGGAATTTGTTTGCCTCTTCACTTTCATTTCTTCTCTCTCCCTCTCTCTCTTCTTGTTTAGTGTTTAACCAACTTCTGCAACACACTTTGGACTTTATTTGTAGGGAATGTTTGCGCATCGTTTTTTTGGGGTTTCAGGGTGCATCGGTGAGTAGTTAATGTCGTATTCTGTTACCAGAGGAAGAAATAAAAAAAATTAGAAGTCTCTTTGCATGTGATTTAATCAAAACTCGAGATGGTTTCGGTATGTTTGGTGTGTTATTGTGTACATGATTGATAAGTGGGATGTGTGAAATTGGTTATAGTGAATCATATCTGTCAAGTCAAAGTTTGTCTCAGTTGAATTCAATATGAGAAGCAAATCAAGCAATCGTCTTTTGTTGTGAAGCTTGCCTATGTAGTGAGGGCTTGCCCTATATATCTAAGTGGAGGGCATAGCCTTGGTTTTCGGCTGGGGGATTCTATTGTGGGTAATGAAGGGCAACTTTAAGGGAGGTTAATCGCTAGGTAAAGTAAAAGATAAAAACGAGATAGTGGGTATAGCCTCTAACTAACTATCTAAGCCTCTAAATTAGAGGCCAAAACAATTAGGGAGTTAATATAGTCACTAACTCACTACCTAGAGTAATAAAAGACATCGTAAATAAAACATCAAAATATTGAGAATGTCGGAGTCGATTACAATTCGTGTATGTAATTTGTATGAGACTCATATAGTTATGTGACAAGATTAGTAGATGACGCGTATGACAGGCAGAGGAAAAACAACAAAACTAATTCAATATAGGAGTGTCATGGGTTGGGCCTTCAAGTTTGTAGGTGGGAAGGCCTAATCTAGCCCAAGATATAACTTTTCAAGCCATTTTTGTATATTCACTTTCATATACGTAATGTATCATAAGTTTTGCTTTCATGTCCATATTTCTTTGTAGGAGTCATTAAATTTTGTGTGAGGCAATCTCATAAAAAGTTATCCCGAGACAAACACATATAATTATTTTATATTTAATATATGGTAAAACAATAATTTCATAACACAAATTAATTAATTATTCACCAAAAGTTCTAAGAAAGATCGAAGGGTTTTAGACCTCTTCAATGTCCACGAAAATAGTTTCGTTTGTAAATATATGATACTAGTTTGATGGCCCGTGCAACGCCCGGGCTATTTATATTTAAATGTTAAAATTGTGTAAACGAAATTTTTATC
>JBBYHQ010000023.1:14455610-14473014 GCA_038382645.1 Spergularia azorica | reverse complement strand
TCTTGGACACAGGTTGTCCATATCATATGTGTCCTACAATAGAGTGGTTCGATTCCTACGAAGAATCTAGTGGAGGTTATGGGTAATGGTGCTATATGTGAGATTGTGGGGATTGGTTCCGTTCGAGTTGGGGCTACTGATGGTGTGATTCGGGTTTTTCATGAAGTTAGACATATCCCGAAGATGAAGAGAAATCTTGTGTCACTAGGAAAATTAGTCGAAGATGGCTATAGTTTTCGAGGTGATGGGGCTGTTTTGTGCGTTTGTAAGGGCTCGTCTGTAATTTGGAAGGGTGTCAAGGAAGGGTCTTTGTATGTTCTTCAAGGCACTACGCTGACTACTAATCCGTCTTGTGATTCACCGTTTGGTTCTTTGTCGACGAAGTTGAGGCATGCACAACATAGTCATTTGGGCGATTCATCGACGATATTGGATGATTCTGAGTTGGTTATTCCTAAGGTTGAGGATGAGGGTGTTGACAGTGAGGTGGAGCTAGCTCCTAAGCGGGTCGAGCCTCAAGGTCAACCAAAGGAGGAACTGACATTCGACTTGGCGCCTCAGTGAGGCGATCGGCGCCCCATCGGGGGCGTGTTGGGGCTTCGGATGGAGCCGTTGGTTGGAGCTCTAGGTGGAGCTCGTTTGTGCCTCATAGGGGGTAATTTGAGACTCTAACGAGTCTGTTGCATTTGGATTTTGAAAGAGGCCGTTTGGATTTCTTTGGGAGTCATTTGTTTTGAATTTGTTTTGGTGTTCCATGGAGTATTTTGGTTAGATTTAATCTAACGTTTGTACCTCTTCCTCAGTGGGGGTAGTTTGGCTCTTTGGGATGTTTGGTTCGGTCTTGAGTGTTTGGCTTGGTATAAGCGATTTGGTGTCTGCAGCACGTTTGGTTACTCAAGAGGGACAATTTGTATTTGTTTGGCCATTTGTGTCTTTAATTAGACTATTGGGTACTTTGGTACAATCGGCAGTTTGAGAGGAGAAACATTTGGTGTTTGGTAGCTCGTGCACATTTGGTTATATCGTTTGGTTTGTGGCGTTTGGTATTCCATTAATTGGGTTTGTGATGATGATGGTGTTCTACTATTTAGTGTTGTGGTGCGGCGACATTGCGATACATTTGGTATCTTAGGGTACATTTGGGTAGGTGCTACATTGATCAATTTGGTGATGAAGTACGTTTGACCACGTTTGGTGCACTTGGTACATTTGTATTTGTTTTTAACTTTGGGTGTAAGAGTGTTCAAGTCAAGGTGGAGATTGTTAGGAAAATGCCTTGAACGACTCATACCATTTGGGTATGTCGTAGTGGGTGACCGAGGGGGGAGCTCGGGGCATGGTGAGCTACGGTGTACGGGTGTTGGGCGAGAATCGGATTTAAGGAAGAACAGTAACTTTTGGCGGTCCGCGGAGGTAAAACCGCGAACCGCGACCGAATTCGTAAATCGGGGATGCAGAGAATCTTGGCGGCCCGCCATGGAGGGTGGCGCGGGCCGCGGTGGTCGGGCGCGGGCCGCGATGGCCTTGGCGCTGGTCGCGGCCCCTATGGGCTTTTGTCGGCTGTTTTCTGCGGCTTACGTATTTCGTTTCCTTATTCTGTCTTTCGGCCTTTTAGGTATATTTGTATGTAGGAGACTATATAAACACCCTAATCTCCTCATAGCCTCCCTAAGACACAATTGAGTGATTCCCTTGTAATTGTGAGTACCTAGAGTCATAGTTGCGGGTTTTCTCAAGGTGTGCCTTATTTGTCAATTGGGTAGATTCAAGGGCATTTGTTTGGGTTCTTGGTTGATCGCAAGAACGTTTGGCTCTTAGATCTCGTTCGTATTTGGTGAGTTCTTTTCAGATTGAACTAATATTTGTATTGGTGCTATCTCCATATAGTGAATATTACTCCTCTATTTGGTGGACGTAGCTGGCACATTGCTGGTGAACCACGTTAAATTTGGTGTCTTTTCTATACGTTCTATTGCTTGTGTTATTGTTAATACCACGTTTGTTACTACGTCTATTCACGCCCAATCACACTCAAACCGTTCGCTGTTGGGACTAGGCGCCTCTGTCACAACATATACATTTGTGTCAATTTTGTGCTTATATTATGTACTTCAAATTCATAACATATCGAGCCGATTTTCAAGCTAAAAGCAATTTTTTTTAATAGGTAAGCGTACACGAGAAAATTCATTAGGTGACCTTTCTCTCTAAGGTATCAGCTAACTTATCAGAAGATTAAAGAAAATACAGAAAATAAGGATCAGGAAAACATAAATCAGGGGCACCATCCTGGGGATTAAGGATAGAGTGCCCTAATAAGGAAGCTAACCAATCAGCTGCACAATTAGACTCTCGAAAGATGTGAGCAATCGACCATTGCCTGAAACTCGCTAAAATACCTTGAATGTCCTATAACATGTAACATATTGAGAAACATGATATGTACAAAGTTACATGCATAAGGTTAATTATTATCGAGACAAAATAGTCATGCCTATGAGTACTTTATAATACGAAGTGTTTCGATTATAATGACACAGTAGTCTAAAATGTTACTCTAGAGAGCGAACATATATAGATTATGACGTCGTATGAGCATTTTGATAACTGATCGAGCTAATCCGTTTTTTTTATTATGTTAAAATAATTAAGCATATAAGGATATACCTGACATTACTCATCATCTTGAGTGTTTAGAAGCATGTGCATGAAGGCATCGACTCTTGAGCATGATTTGATGCCATATACGATAAGCTTATTACATGATTGGAAGAGGCACATTCAAAGGGAAACCATGGACAAAAAAAACATATATTAAACTTATACTAGTATATACCTAATAATTAATTGTTGTCACTAATAACAAAAAGACATGGTATCTTCTCACTCAGATGGCTTTGCTAACTCTATTTGGCAAGGTATACTATATGAAATGGTAATGCACATGGTTTAACCATAATATATGATTTTGGTAGGTATATATCAACCTGCAATAACTTTATTTGGCAGTTATATAAATATGTGATGTTTAGTGTATTGGTCTAACTAATTAGTTTCAAGTGCTTAGACGATGGTGAAAATGAGATGCAAAATCAAGTCCGTATATAACATACATCGTTACTAATAATAAGGTTAATGATATTATGCGCTAAAATGCATGTATAACGAATTTGCCAACAATCTCGCATGTATGTACAGAGCCCTAGGAACGTGTAAAACATAGCTAATTATCGATCAATCTGACTAAATGTCTAATGTAACAATGCAAAACCAACTTAATTAACTTATGAGATACATGCAAAAAATAAATTAAAAGAAGTGAAAATTTGGTCTTGATGAGAAGAAGCCACATTAACAATTATTGCAAAAATTAGTGTTAGCTACCAAATCTTGCCGAGTGCAATTGAGCAACTAATAATGTGTAGTCTTCCAAAAGAAAAGACGAGGAAAACAATAATGTGTCGTTGATTAACATTTTTGAAGCATAAGATCGCCGAAAACATACGAAAAATCATGTCTCAAAACTCTTAACTTGATTGGTTCGGTTATTAACAGAATTGTATCATATTCGCCGATTTTCTTCGGGGAATATATATTCATTGGTCAAATGAAGAATTTTGCTAGAACAATAACTTGGTAAAAATACTATTCAATCAAAAGTCTAAGTTATAGTTAATGTCACGGTGTCGGCAATGCCTTTGTACGTACGCACGAAAATGTCCTTCAAATGTGCAATAATAAAGCGCTACACATGTATGCATACCTTGTACATACTAGCTACTTAAAGGAGAAGAATGCTTTATTTGAAATTGAGATCTCAATGTCAATAAGCTCGTGTTACTAACGTCAATAAGGCTACACATACGTAGCCTTAGCTCTCAGGATAATACATCGTTCAGATTTTAATTTACATTAAATCAAAATCAACTAACACTTTAAATTTGTATCATAATTATGTCATAGGATCACAAGATTAATTAAGACATAATTTTAACAACTACTATGATATATTGATATATGGTCATTGATCATGCCAATACTTATTATGCCCACCAATCTAATAAGGTAAGGCTTAGCTTTAGGTGATAAATATACTGTGTGATCGAACAACTAGACTGAATTATCAATAATGATACAAATCACAACTTCTAGTGTACAATATTCTATGGACATTGTTGATCTTCTTTGAGAAATATAACAAGTAGATCAGACCACATGAAGTTAAGCTTTGTCAATATTCATTATTATTACTAATATAATTAACCCTTGCTAATCTTATTTATACTTCACAAATCATAACATGATGATAATAATTATGAAGATAATTAAGGATATAATATAATCATAGATTTCATTGAACTTTGATTAATTTCAACTACGCCGATTTTAATGGTTGAAGTAGCTAGGTGCATCTTCCCAACCGAACATATGTTGCCGTTAATTATACAAACTAATCGGGCCACAATTATTAAACTTTTGACCCTACTATAAGGTCACACGTGATGTAACTATATGATTCTTCCTCCACTAAGATTACATTGTCTACTTAAAATGGATCATGTCAAGATCGTAGTAAACACAAGAATACATCAATACATGCATTGATACCCCATAACTAACAATTTAAGATTGAACCCCGTTTTTTTAACATTCTTATAACATTATATATACGGTTTCATTGTCTAATTCGTCGAATTTTACAAACTTTTATTTACTATTATTTACGGCCATGTCTACGACTGTTTGAAGTTTTACTGGTAATTTGAGTGAATAAGGATGTGATATATCGAATCTAAGTCATTTCTTCTCAATCGAATCATTAAAACGTCTGGTTATTTGGGTCAGGGTCATTTCAATTCAGGTCATGTTCGGGTCGGGTCAATATCGGGTCAAGTAGGATACGGGTCATTTTTGGTTCAAGTCGGGTCAATTCGGATTTCGGGTTGAATTCAGAATAGAAATTCGAATCAAGTAATTCGGGTCGGATGTTCGGGTCTGGGTCAGTTTTGTCAGGTCTACTCGTGACCCCCAAATGTTCTTAAGCTTATGCACATTACTTATTGCTTACTTTTAGGACCATTAGCAATTACTCCGTACTAAGATATTTGGTGTGGTCACTATCCAAGTGATACAACTTTATTTGATATTTTTCTGATAGTAATTCCAGCGAGAGATAAAAACTTCTGGTATGCACATTCGTCGAATATTTATAGATATTTTTATATATTTTATGTTAGTGTTATATGCTTGTTGTTATTGCCTAGTATAACAAAGATGGTTACACTTCATTATTTAACAAGTAATTGTTGGAGTGACAACGACCCACATGTGAGCTGTGGGATAATATCCTACATTTGAGAATAGAAGAATGGGGACTAGTTTATAAGGTGGTGGGTTACTCCTTCTATTGCAAATTGGTTTTAGGATGAAACCGCATCAGCTTGTAAGCTAGTCTTCCATAAGAGGGCCGATATTGGCCCATGACGACTCTGACGGTAACAATGCAAGGCAATCACAATGCAGCATGCAATTCGAATAATATTCGAGTTGTCGACAAATGTCTATTATTTTTCGTTTTGTCCCGATCATCGTCTCCCCTTTTGTTGAGGGTCACCTGAGAGCTCTCTCTCTAGGTGCTCGATCGAAAGCAGCTAAAATAGTTGGGAAACGGCCAAGAGCAGATCCAAAGCACAATCTTAATTAGTTTGGAGTCTTCTGCAATTTGCATGGCTGCATGCATTACAGTGCATAACTGCATATCGTTATGATTGTACTTGGAGACAACTTTTGTGGTTGCATTTTGAAGAAGTAGAGCCTTCGAGAAGCTAATAATAAGTGTCATGCAACGTGCTTAATGAAAATAAAGTGTACGTACATACAAATTTTAATTGGCAAACAAACAAATTAAACAGATGCTAACTAGTTGTGTTGGAATTGAAGTTTATATCATGTACGTATGCATCAATTAATATCGATAAATCGATAATGCATGTCGTCGTTCTTTTCTTTTTATGGTTCTTCAATCAAATACGTGTGCAACAATGTAACAAGTAACTTAGAAATCAGTTTGTGGTATATCATTGATATATCGTAATCACATTCTTTTTGCCATTCAATTCATGATATGCCTGATGACCCCGCCATGCATGGATAATGAACTCGCGAAATGTGTGAGCCTAGGATTAGGAGCGAGCAAACTAATTATCTGATCTATTATTATGATACACTGTATACTCTAATTAACTCGAATGAAATATAACAAGAAATCGATGTACATATATATTGGACATGAAAAATCAACAATAATTCTGTAATCGAGCAAATATCCCACAATTCAATTTTATAATATTGTTAACCATGATAAAAATCGATCAACAAAGATATTATTTGTTGCCCTAATTGCCAATTAGATAAGATCGGATAATTTATGGATTATGAAATGAACAACTCTAATTTAACGACATCGGTTTATTTCCAACTTAAACATAAGAAGTGCAACTCCAGTTTTATACGGGTATGATCGAAAAACATAAACGAATCTACAATGTGCAATTCTACTTCAATTATTAATACACAATAGAAATAAGGCTTACAAACTTTCAAATAGTTATTAATAGAAACAATATGAGATTATTAACAACAAAGGGATCCGTGGCGCAATGGTAGCGCGTCTGACTCCAGATCAGAAGGTTGCGTGTTCGATTCACGTCGGGTTCAATCCCCCGTTCCTCATCCCGCTTTCTTTTTTTCTGGTTTTCGCAAAGCTTATTAATCAAGATACCAGTTAATTGTAATTAATGACATTGTTCAGAAGTTAACAACAAAAGTGGCTGTAGTTTAGTGGTTAGAATTCCACGTTGTGGCCGTGGAGTCCTGGGCTCGAATCCCAGCAGCCACACTTTTGGTTTTTTAGCGTGTCTCAGAAGTTTTTATCTAATAAATACTTTTGTAGTCAAGAAATGTACATCTCCGACCTTAGCTCAGTTGGTAGAGCGGAGGACTGTAGTGGTTAACACAGCCATCCTTAGGTCACTGGTTCGAATCCGGTAGGTCGGATTTTTTATTTATTTATTTTTTTGTTTCGGCCAGCCTTTTATTTTTATTTTTATTTTATTTATATTTGTTGATTTACTCCTCTATCTGGCTAACTCCTTTAGAAATCACTAGTTTGCATGCCCGGGCTATATATTTATATTGTTTATACTCACTCTATAAGAAAAATGTTGGCTTAATTATCTTTGTTCTAATAAATTACAATAATGATTATATTTCATAAATTAGTTATACTATACTACGGCTTATCTTTGTTCAAATAAATTACCTTAATAATTATTTTCCATAAAATTTATTACCATATCTTAACCGATAAT
The DNA here is from genome assembly GCA_038382645.1 of Spergularia azorica. Taxonomy (NCBI): domain Eukaryota; kingdom Viridiplantae; phylum Streptophyta; class Magnoliopsida; order Caryophyllales; family Caryophyllaceae; genus Spergularia; species Spergularia azorica. The sequence goes on along the minus strand of JBBYHQ010000023.1, from coordinate 14,465,644 downwards.
TATATTTAATGCTATTTTTATGTTCTGTCCAATTAATAAATGCCAAGTGTCGTTGTAGGAAAGACTTGGTTTCAGGTTTTAATATATAGTATAGTATTATATAAGTTTCATGACAGTGGACTAATGGACTTAGGAATCTAACATATTATTTTTCGGCCGAGTTCTAATGATTTGAGGCTCGCTTAAGAAAATCGTTTAATTTGAAAACGGACAAAATAATTCCCGGTATAATATTTTTGTTAATCCGTTATTACTATTAAGCCGAGTTCAATTAATATGAGCGTGGCCTAACAAGATCTTACTTGTCATTGCGGGTAAAGAAAAAAAAAATCTCAAATGGGTGGATTTACCATTGTATCATCCATCCATTAATTATATACTCCGTATAAGACATTTATTAAAATAAAGGGAATGTGGATATAAGAACCTAGAAATTCTTATTATATAGTATGGCATGATATCGTTTAACAAATTCAAGTAAAAACCTAAGAAAATAATTAATGGAGGGAAGAAAAATGAGGGTGGAAGGGGTAATATTATTGATGGTGGTAAGTATGTGTATGTGCATATGTAGGGTAAATGCTGATATTGCACATTGTAAATTAGTTGGTTGTTATCCTAAGTGCTTGGTCATATGTCTTCCCATGAAAAGCTGGTTTATGTGCCCGGTGATGTGCTTAATCAAGTATGGAGGTAAATGCCCTGCTAATCAAACAAATTATTACATGTGCCAATTGGATTGTGCTACTACTACTTGCAAACACCTCTCGGTTACGAAATCAGGTGCGTAAATTAACTTAATTATCGGGATGTTAATAATCGTGATTCTTATGTCTCGAGTTTTTAGTTAAGAATTGCAAAAGGATGTGTTTTGACTGATTTGATTTTGGTGTTGCAGATACGAAGGAGATGAGTACATGTCTTAATTCATGTGAGAAGACATGCCAGAGAGATTATGCATTAATATCAACTCCATAATGTTTGATTGAGTTTGCATGTCGGATTTCTCTTCTGTAAAAGACGTAAAATGAGCGAATATTTCATCAATTAAATAAACGGGTTTTTACATTTTCCATATGGATTATACGTAGTAAATTGTGATTAATGAAGTATCAATATGTATCTTAAAATCTCCCTAAAAAAAAAAATGTATCTTAAAATCATTAGTTTGTATATGGAGTATACATCACTAATTACAGTATTTAGCCCGAATGTTCTCTACTCGTGGGTAAAGAATTCAGATACGATAGGTACTAAGATTAAGACGCATCTATTTGAGGCATTTCCTTGACCACCCCTCCCCTCTGCCGGGAAGAATTCGCGGTAGGCGGCCTTCAAAAAGGCCAATAGATTAGCAGACGAGACATTAATGGGGTCAAGGGAAAGTTTGGTGTCGACTCGAATTGAATAAGTGACTGCATTGCCCTATCAGACCCACCCTGCCCCTAGGCTCCAGGGACCTGGGGTATGCAGTGTTGCGCATATGATGCATATGTTGAACATGCAATGTTCTGTAACCACCAAATGCAGGTCGAACCCACCTAACCTTTTCAGGCATACAAATGAATGTAAAGTACAAAAAGTAAATGAACTGTCCATATATAGTAAATTCAGCCATTTAAGCAATAGCTTCATGCTGGTATTATGATGAATGATGGAACTCATAGGCTAAAGCACGAGGACGGTATCCTTCTGAGAGATGCTCGTCTGATCTGATGAAAGTAAACACTGAACAACATGATGAATGTAACCAAAAGAAAGAAACAGCACAAGTAACTGTACATGCTGATCAATGGTTTTAAGATGAACAGCCGTCCTAATAAGAAAACCGCTGCAAGCAGAAGATCAATCTATTTCCATAACTTCTCAGGCTTGAAATCATATGTTACAACACTCTTTAGGTCAGGATATCCCATTTCATCACACTTGGTAAAGGACAAAGGCATTCAGCGCAAAAATAGCGCTACCCATAATGATCTCCAAGGTCATACCTTCATTCTTCGAATAGAGGCACAAATAAATTACACGGGTAGTTGGGTAAGACAGGGTGCTGTGAAACCTTTGGCACCTCTAGAATTGGTATGTATCAGCAAGCAAGATATAGCCTGAATTTTCTAGTTATGAATCATTGCTGGGAATCGCCTCACCTTCTTGATTTATGTCTTCTTGTCTGCTGTTGTTTTGGCCAGATGATGAGGCCCTGCTGTCCTCACTAATCTCAAGCTTGCACAGAGGACATAAAGCATTGATCTTCAACCATTTGTCGACACACTCCGTGTGGAAGACATGGAAACAAGGCAGCTCTCTCAACTCATCATTGTCTACATAAGCTGCTAAGCAAATGCAACAAGTCTGCATCCAGTTGCATAACCAAATTTTAGTCACGACTCCGAAGCACACAAATGGTAGCAGAACCAAAATGTAAAACAGAGAGTCAAACAGATGTATAGTCTCAAGGATAGCAACAAGAAGTTGGATGAAAAGTGAAGGTTGATAAAAATTTGGAGGTTGAAGGACAGCCTGATAATCTATGATTTGGAGGGATCTAGACTATACCCTGATAATGATCAAATCCTATCTCAAAGGGCACTTGACGTTTTCGCTAACATAGTGTTCTGAGATTAAGCCAGAGCATTTCTTTGTGCTAATATTTGTATAACAGGGTGTCTTTTTGTAATTGGGTGATACCCCATTCGTGTCTTTTGTGAATATAATGATATCCTCACCAAAAAATACATTTATCCAATAGTCAATCATAATTGTGAAAGATCTCAACTTTATTAACAGAAGTCACAGGATAATGGCCAAGGTATACACATTTGTTATAACTACGTGCAAGACTTACCGCATCTTCTCGTGACATCGTTAGATCCTTTGGCGTTCCATCAATAGAATGTCTATTACTAGGTCTCAAGTGTATATGTTCTTCATCAACATTCTCATCTTTGCTGAGCTTGAATTTGTAGGTTGGCAAAGCGTCAATGGCTTCTGTGCTGGCGCCCCTCGTTTTTGATAGATCTTCTCTGATGCCAATGACTGATATAATACAAGGCAAGCAGCAAAATATGGTAGCACACAGCAGGAACGGGAGTGCATACCCAATGCAGCTGAAGGTAAGAAAAACTATACATAACCTGGATCACACAACAGAAAGGGTTGGTTCACTCATACTGAATAAATATTGAACAGAAAGAATTCAGAACAGTAGGTCTAGTTACCTATACAACTTTGGAGCTACAGAAGGAGCAGAATGTGCCCCGAAAATCCATACATTACCAACTACAAACCACACAGCAAAGAAGCAATCTAAGGCCATCTTGAAGTGGTCAACTATTCCATTGAACCTGCATATGTGTCACAATAAATTAATCAAAGGACTTCCATGGACAATATGAAGATTTTTAAGTCCATTGAAGAAGTTCAGAAATCCTATAAATAACAATTACAAGTAAGCTTTGACTAGATACAGGATATCATAGCAGAAGCATCCCATAAATAACAAAAAGCAGAAGCATACCGTAAACTAATTCTTCCTCTCATTTGGCCGGTTCTTGTAACTGTATGCGAATGGTGATGACTATCCCCTTCTTCTTGAGCGAGAGATAATGATGAAGAAACAGTGCCATCAGAAGTGATGGTCCCTCCAGACCCATGATTCGACTGAGAATACCGGTCACGGCCTTGGATGCAGTTACGAAGACGCCAGTATAGAATTGGAAGTGTCGCAAGACAACCACAAGCATAACCCACAACCCATGCAAAAAGTGGAGCATCCGCACTCTTATATCTTGATAATGATAAAATAACAATAGAAGCAACAATTTGCGCCAATGTGACAATGAGCTCAATTGAGATCCATAAACCAGAATTCAACGGGCTGGTGTAACCAAAAGATTCACCTCTCACCACAGATGAAGAATTTCGAGAGCCCACTCTCCTACTAGAAGACAAAGTTTCCGACGAATTAACTGGCTGGGTACTGCTACTTGATGGTCTACCTACAGTTTGGTCTACTTCTGCTTGATTTATATCATCACCACGACTAGATAAACTTGGTGGAGCATCAGTGCCAACAGCAATGTTGATCACATGCTGAGGATGTTCAACTACATCCAACCGCTCCATCAGCAAAGGGATTTGATCTCCTGCAGTCTCACTATGTGATACCAGCAGGGGAATGCCCATCTATGTAAGGAACCCGAAATACATAGGGCCGATGCAGCATAGATAGATAATTATATAGCCACACTTCTTCCCAATTCCTTAAAAGATCTCTTCTTTTATAAAACCCAATGCACCATACAACCACCTAGCATTTGAAAATGTAATCTTATATCAATAACAGTTTGCTCAAACAGCCACGAGAACACGAAATTAGTGACTAGAACCAAAATCAAATGCAATTTTCCTAAAACTTTTTGCCAATTCCAATATCCTATGTTACATTCTATATAGTTTTAGTAGCTAATTCGAGCAAAAGCAAATGTACTATTCACAAATTCCCCAAATCAAAAGATAACCAATTTCTAGTTTATGCTGATTTCTAATAAATCTGATTTCTTTTCATCTCTCTCTTGAAACTTTTAATAAGCATCAGATCTATCAAAATGAAGTAGCACCAGAGTATCACTTCACAAAATCAGCACAAACCCAGTTGAATAAGCAGATAAAAAACAGAAATCTTCAAGAAGAAGCAACAAAATCATGAAATTAATCAAAGCTCAACTCAAACCCTTCCTAAGAAAACTCACAATTTCCACAAGAAATAAAAAAAAAAAAAACCAATTGACTTAAAACAATCACTAATAAACATAAAACATTTACTAACAGAAAAAGTCTGAGCAAAGTTATCTAATTGAAGCAAAGCATATCAGAGAATCTAAGGCAGAAAGAAAGCAGTGTGAAAAGTGTGCAGTAAAAGATAAGAGAGGAGAAAGAGAGAGTAAAAGAATAAGTCGGGATCTTACAAGAGAGTGTGAAGTTGGAAAGACTTCTTCAGGAAGTTTTCAGATTCTGCAAAGCTGCTGATACTTCCATCTGCCAAATTTCCAGCTTTTGTTCTGACGCAAACTGAGTAGGGAAGAAGCCTACAAAACCCAGGTGGAATTTAATTGCTACTTTGGGTTTGATGGGGATTGCAGTTTCACTCCTATAACTTATACTTTTACTCGGCCTTCTGTATTTAATGAGAATGAAATTGACACCAACTTCTATTTTTTTTCATTATGGACAATGATTCTATTGACTACGAGTTGCTTATGTATGACAGGTTTCAGATAACGATTTATGCAAGTCAATTATATACTTGAAGATGGTAGCGGGTGGGAGCCGGAAAAATAAGGGGTGGCCTGAGCTATCCAGGCTAAAGTCACCCCATGTTCCCGAAGTGTCGTACATTTTACGACAGATGTACGAAGAAAAAAAAGGTAAAGAGTAAACATATGAATTTGTCATCCCCAACTTCTAAAAAGTAATAAGGTGATGTTGTAGCTTTACTCTCCGAAAATTGACTTCTATGAACGGTTAATGTGATTTGTGAGATTATAAGTTGGGTATGAATGATCATGCGACTGATTTCTACTCTTTGATGCACTTCTTGACATAACGAGTTTGGTTGAATGAACAATTGAAATCACTATGCACAGTGAGTACGATTTATCTTTGGATGTAAATGATATAGACGAATATGGATATACGATACAAGTAAACGAGAAAATGGACGTCGATATCGGTATACCATCACTCATTCTATATCACCAACGTTGCGTCTTGGGAGTGAGTCTCAAAGGGGAGAGAACAAAGTCTCTTCAAGTCAAACAGTGTTAATACATGACCAATCGATCACAAGATTCACAACCCACTACGAAATTCCTATTGCATATAAACAAAAACAAAAAAAACAAAAAAAAAAAAAAGAAAGAAAGAGGAACATCCTATAATCAGAAAATGCCCCGAAAAAACTCTAATCTAACTTGTAGTATGGCCAAAATTTTAACAAGGGGACAATCGTTTATACAAGATAAATACTTGGAAAATATCTGGAAAAAACATTACAACAATTCAGAAGGAACCGAATCTAAGCTGTCCATTCTCCAATGAGCACCGAGAAGGACCTCAAGTCGAAAAACTGGTACAAGTGTCCGGCTCCTTAGACATGACTCAATGAGTATCGAACCCCAAATGAGAGTGTGCAAATTACGCAACTATCATATAACCCACAGCAAAAATTCATTGAAAGCCCATATCGAGGGGAGGGAAAACAAAAAAATATGAAAAGATTCTAGTGACAATATGGACCTACTTATACACATTCGCAAGGTGTGTCGATAACCATGACGACCAATAATTGCACAGTGAACTCAGGCCCTTCTGAGATTTCAAAAACTTGATAATCCATTTGCTTGAGGAAACTCTCTTTGATCGTGAGCAGCATGTCCTTGACCTACCTGACCCTCCGAGCCAGGTCCTGTCTCTATTCTCCAATAGGTACATATTCTTCTCACAGACCAGTATGCTTAGCAAGTGCTAGCTTAGCATTTTATAGCGTTAGGTCCTTGAACGTTTCCAACTTCCCATTTACTGCTAAGGAACCGTCAAGCTCTGGATGATTTGTAGCCCCATTTGCAATATTGTGGCCAACACTGTTAAGATGGGCATTAGAGACCACAGAGCTCTGGCTTCCTTCAAAATATGCAGAATAAGGAAAATACTCTGCACATCGGGTCTTCCATCCTGCAGAGAACAATACCGCAAATTAGAAATTAAGCGCACTCTGACCACGAAAATTCGAATTGGAACTTTTCGCTGGCCAATGTCTATAGCTTTTGCTGTCTAATCAAGTTTAGGAGTGTTATTTCTACGCAATGAATGGACTGCTCCACGCCAGACACAGTACGCCGAGGAGCAGTTCATTCATGGCGTGGATTTATGCTTCCCCCAATTTTAGACCTTTGATGCTGTAAGACTCCTCATGTGATCAAGGGCGGCCAGAGGGAGCCTTAAACTAGTCAGAATTTTCAACTATGCATTCTGAATCATAAGTTGATGCATAGTAGATAATAAGCTGTCCATTTAGACAGATACATCACAAGCATCGATGAAACAGATTTAGAAGGTCCATCATGCAAGTGATTCTCACTCGCACATATAAACGTTCAGATATTGAAAGTTTTAGCAAGCAAATACAATCTACTTCTGATAACACTGAGACAAACTGACGATATTGTAAGACAATATATTCTATATCACTTCTCCCAGAACCAGAAGATTGTGTAGCTACTGAATACAGGCTCATGTAACCAAAAGGCAGGAATAACTTACTCAACGCTGCATCCTTGTCAGTCATAACACTTTCCAAGAGTTTGTGGACTGCAACACACTCCTTTAGCTTCCATTGCCTAACAGGCCCAGGAGCTCCATTTCTGTTCAGATTACAATATGTAGGAGTGTCAGGAAGCAGTTATTAAAGCAGCTAAACTTAATCATAAGACCAAAAGAGACAAAGCATGTTACATTGAAACAAGGTCATTAGAAGACTCCTCAATTAACTTAACGGCCTCAGAAGTTTTATTTGGTTCATTAAGATGAAGCATTTCTGCAGCCGCTGCTCTGTGCGTCAAGGATGCTGTAAAGACACCGTAGAAAAGAACATCAGAGTATATTGGTAAAAACATAATTTAGCAAGACAGGTGTAGATTAAAAAAGGCACCTTCATGTTTCTTCAAAAACAACATATTTGCATCTAGCAGGGACTTCCCATGCACTTGACTGTAAGCAAGAGAGTCGTACAATCAGTAAAATCTCAAGACTAGAAAGAGATTTATTTGCAGCTGGCACCATTAAGAACTAACGAACCTGAAAGAAGGACGCTCCGCTTCCAAGACATTCCAGACAAGCCGCTCAGCATCTGACTCAGGAGCAGGCAAAGAGCTTATTTTGTTGAAAAGTCTTATCTGCATTTGACAGAAGAACATTCAACTCTTGCAAAAAGATGTACAAAAGCATAGGAATATCAATAGCCCATTGCGAAATTTGGAGGACCGTACAACTATGTAAGGAAACACTGTATTTGTTAGAGCCTAGCCAGGAAAAGTACATAAGGCATACCAAACAACGATGAGTGTCTGGGCTTTCAGCATCCAACCGCAATAAATTCTTGAGAGCCTACAAATTAGAGGACCATTAATCAAATGGAATACAGTAAAGTGAAGTTTTCTGATCATAAAAGCCAAGTGACTGAGCTAGGTATCACCCTTCATATCTCCCCCTGGCCAGCTGAATAGTCAACACAGCTTAAAGATATTATCAGACAATTGCCAAACCCAACGAAATTACTCGATTGACCTCGGAAATTGAAAACCCAGAAAGCGAAATTGTTACCTGGAAAGCAAGTAAAATTTTCTGCTTTCTCAAATTAACTTCAAAAGAAAGTAAATGAGTCTCCAAAGAATCTGAGGAGTTTTTCTGAAGCAGCTTCAGATACTTTGTAGCTTCCATCAATGGATCCTCAACCTACAGGAACAACCTCATACCATTTAAATGTGCACTGGGACACAGAACATTCACTCTCTGATATAATGAATACCATATTTTCAAAGAGAGTATTGAAAGAAAACCTGGAGCAATTTTTCCCCATTAGGATCAGGATCAACAGCCTTTACTTGTCGTTTTCCAGATTTGGACACAGTGCTTGCACTTGTTTCCTCAACTTTAGTTTCTGCCTCCTGAAAATATCAAAACATCAGAGTCCAATATAAAAGGTCAACAAAGATGATTGGTAGACTTTACAAAACTAGAAGAGAGCATACTTTCTTCGCTCGTGCTTCTGCTTTCCTTTGCTTTTGTCTCATTTTCTTTTTCTGAGCAGGAAGCAGCTTTGACATCTCTTCATCTTCTTCAGCTTGTGACTTGGGAGGAGAATCAAATAACTTAATATAACACCTGCAGCCAAATGCATAATACACATAAATCAAAGAAGTATAAAATGGCGTGACAGTTGTTATCATCGGGGATATAAAAAAGGAGTGTAAGGCCCATAAAGATACAATTTTAAATAAATTCCGACATTAAACCAATTGGCAAGCTCTAAGCTCACATCTTTCAAGGTGAAACAAGACTCACATATGTACTTACAGAAAGTATTACCATTCTGAAGCCAACATTTGTAAACTACAAAAAATCCTATTAAGAATAACAAAGCAAAAATAAATTGTGATCAATTGGGGGGGGGGGGGACTGATAAGTTGTGCATTTGCAATAACAAATTACAAAATAGCAAGACAAAACAGCATCGAATGCAGTTTATACATGATGGCATCCAGCAGTTGACAACACTCATAGCAGAGATAGACACCTAATAACCCAACTGAAAAGTATCCCGCAGCTAAAAAAAGAGAGACAGAGAGAGATCCCTAGTCTTTGCTGGGGAACACAACACAAAGAAGTCAATTGATTTTGGTTTTCATATTTTCTTAAAGAACTTTTGATCCCAGAACTAAAGTACTTTAAATACGTCAATGCATTCTAGTAATAACCAAATTGGCAACACACTCACTACTTTTCAAAATATAAATTACTACAGATACACCCTTGCCAAACCCTGCTTAATTGGCACCGGCAGATATTACACTAAGAAGAGCTGCTAAAGTACCCAAGTTTTTATAAATTCAAAGAACCATAATAATGAGTAAAGCAGCACCAACTCCCGACAGGATATAGACAAGAAATTATGAACATTAGAAAAGCAATTGATAGCTTCAGTAGATGGGACCAGAACAAATAAACTTCACATGAGGCATCTTAGAGACTGATTGAATTAACGGAACGCTATAAAAATAGTCAAACGAGAGCAACTTCACTTAAAGACATCTAAATACACTAGATATTCACCTGATGGCCCCAGATGCGGCTTTCTGGAAATATGAGTGAGAATGCAAACGGTCTTGGAACTTCAGCATTTCCACATATGTTCTCAAAGTCATTTTTCTCAAACAATAAGAATGGAAGTCAAATTGGTCTTCAGTAATATCAGTATA